>JAYMTF010003426.1:0-15242 GCA_036897485.1 Pelargonium nanum | reverse complement strand
TCCGGCGGTTGAGGCGGCGGAGGAAGAGCCCGCCGCCGCCGCCGGGCCCGCGGCGTACGATTCCGTCGCCGGATACACCGGGATCTACGCGAATCTAGAGGAGCTGGTAGTGTACAATCCAAAGGCTATACTTCCATGTTTCGTGGTCATCTACAGATCGAGCTCTGTAGCTTAACTGGTTGATTTTTGATATTCATTAGAAATTAAATAGCTAATTTTGTTTTATGCGTAAACAATTGTGGCTTTGTCATATTTTCGTGTGCATATAAAAATAGTATTGTTTGGTTTTTGCAATACTTTTTAATTATTGTAAGTCCACTGCTCACGTTGGTATCAGAGTTAAGTGCTTGTTAATGTATGTAGCTCAACTGCATCAGCTGCATGCGTGTTCATTGAACTATGTAGTAATTAATTTAATAATTAAAGTGACCGAGAATTAAAATTCAAAAGTTGAATCTTAATCTAGTAAATTGCACTGAAATCATTGATTGTTCATCGGGAAGATTTTAAAACAGTAGCTTGCTCCATAGCTACGAGCTGCTAGATCCAAATATGAGTGATTGAGCTGTCGTGTTCAAATTAGCGTACATTGGACTCGTTTCAGAGTCTAAAAATGGGACACCACTGACCACAGAACCCATAAAGTGAGTGTGGTTTCCATTGCTGTGAATAGATTAGATATTGGTGGCGAGTGTGTGGTGGGTGGATCGTCCGGATGGCTATAGAATGCGTATTTATTCTGAGGAAGTTAAGACAATAGCTCCCCACATACACGTGTTGGTCCATGAGCCTCGTTCTGGGTCCGTGCATGCCACATGTAGTATGAGTAAACATTAAAGTTTCATTCAAGTGACATGACATGCATGAATATACATAAATGGTTGTGATGAGGTGGAATTCAAAATGAATCGCACCAATATTATTAGTAGCCTCACCTCACAAACCTCCTCTCCAGAAGAGAATTGTGAAATAAGACCTTGTTTGACTTTGACCAAACGAAATTTAAACATGCACTGTGTTTCGAAAATATATATATTGATATCGCGTGCATCGAAAACACTATTGGCTGGATGATAATTGCGCTACACATGCATCTCCATTTGCACAACATTTCTCGTTTTTCGAATTGTTTTGGACCGTATTATAATTTCACAGTCAATTTAATTACTTTAGAAATAAGCCATAGGGTATTTATTATATAATACTGATTAGAGATTAATTACTGAATTTTGTGCACATAAAAGTACAGGAACTTATGGATATTGATTAGTAGTGGGGGTCCATACTGATCCATGCTTCACTGCAAGAAACTTCCTACTGACATCCAATTAACTAACCTCACTCACATTGTATTGCAACTAATTAATTACTAGTAAATACAACTGTACAAAATTAATAGCATGCCTTGACAGTACCATAATTAATTGTCATCCATACCTCCAAACAACTGTAGAGAAACTAGATGTTCACGTTTATTTTTTACTTTAAAAAACTGTATTTGAATTAAACTTAAAAATAAAATTAACACCCATATCTCCCAGCCACATTGTAACCAAGCCAGCTTTGTGGTGGTATTGGTCAATGCTCGATACTCAAATTTCATATTAAATTGATAAATATTGTGTTGTTTCTTATTTCGCCAAGTGATGATAAGATAATTTTCGGAAGAAAAAAAACCCACTATCAGTAAGACCTTTTTCTCAATACGAACAAAATGTAAAACACCAACAGACCAACTGACTTTTATTTCATTTTTTGTGATAAAAATAAATTATTTTATTTATTTATCTAGAGAAGGGCCAGAGTAGAGGTCCGTGATTAGTGTAAACCGAACTGTTAGTGTTGGGCTAGCTCTGCCGCGAAAGGTTTCCATAAGACAATGTTTATAGAGCCGAGACCCAATACGCTCAAATATTCAGTGCCAGCCTCTACGCTACACTTTAATTTGGACTGTACTTGCTAATGCAAATTAAAAATAGTGAGCCCACTTCAACAGAATTTACTAGAATGCACTGTGTACTACTGAACTAACGATGCAGAAACCATTTATGTGAAAGGAAACAAAAGTGTCAACCATTTCATTTTAAAACAAGTGTTACCATTATTCCATTTGTTTGTCTCCACCTAAATTGTTATACAATCTCAAAAATTGAATTGGATTATATGAATCGTCCAAACAAAAGAGATGTATATTTACAGGCCAAAATACACAAGTCAAATACCATAAGAAACGGAAATAGAGTAAGTAAGTTCTACTAATTTTTTAATTCTAACGTATTTTTAAATTTACGGTGGTTGAATGTAAATTAGACGCATGAATTTCATGAATTTATCAATTATTTGAATAGATGTGGAGATATGAATAAGATGGAGAGTGCCATGAGTAAAATGAGTGCCAGTTATATGACAATCAATCTCTATACTTAGTGTGTTAATGAGAAACGTCACTACGAGTGATATGAACCGTATTTTGATTGCCATAGGGAATATACATAACAAAACTCACACTCATATTTTCGAGTAGCTATTGACTATTGTAATTGAAATGGACTAGTGGTAGTATCAACACGAGTGCATGATAGATAATGGATTGTTTCTTACTTTGTTAGGTAATAAGAGAATCAACAATAAATAAACAAAAACTTACTTTGTTAGGTAATAAGAGAATCAACAATAAATAAACAAAAACTTGTAATAAAACAACAATCACTAAAACCTCTCCCTCAATTTGTTTTGAAAAGGCTCTACAATGAAGAGCGGAAGTCGATGAATGATATAAGGTACCGTTTGAATTAGTAATTTCGGTTTGAGAATGTGAATAGTGAATGAGAATGGGAATGAGATTCTCATTGATGGTGTTTAGATTAGAACTCACTCATTCTCATTCCGATTCCAATTCTTATTCTCATTCCCTCACCCATGTGTATTTTGATTCTCACCTATGTTGGATGGAATAAGATTCTCATTTCTATTTCTTCACTTTTTATTTTACGACATAAACTTTAAAAATTCTTAACTTTGTGCTCAGATGTCCGATTGATATAATTTTTTTTTTTGGTTTCATATAACTTTTCGAGATGAACATTATTATGATTTTAATTTTTTCAAATAATGCATATTTATATCTGAAAATTCTGGAACAATAGAAAAAAATATTTTTAAAAATAAAAAATAAAAATTCGAAACCAGTTTCGTATCCGAATTTTGGATCGAATACGAATTTATACACACACACACACATATATACATACATACATTCAAAATCAGTTGTGACGATTCAAATTTCGCATCGGATTTGAATTTATGTTTCCGAATTCATATTTATGAACATAAATTTGAATCTGATCCAAATGAAGTTCGGATTGAATGGAACCGATTTTTGAATTTAACTAACACACACACATATACATTCAAAGCCAGTAGTTGTGACGATTCAAATTTCGCATCGCATTTAAATTTATGTTTCCGAATTTGGATTTATAAACATAAATTGAATCCGATCCGAAAGTAGTTCAGATTAGATGAAATCGAATTTTGAATTTAATTAATATATATATATGTGTATGTATATGACACATTTAAAATTTTCAGCATAATCAGATTCATGTTGGGTTCGTGTTGACTAATTCAACACGTTAATTTATCATATCGTGTTTGTGTCGAATTTCGAGTGCTCGCGAGTTCGGATTTAAGTTGCTGCTTCTATGTAAATGTAATGTTATGTTGCGTCTTATTATTATATAGTTTATAGCATAAATAAAAATTAGCGGCGGCCCGTGGTTTCGGCGTTTAGGCCTGCAGCCCATGCAGGCCTTTTTATTCCGAACTATCTAAGCCCGCGACCCGCTTCAACAAGTCTACACATGAGTAATTCTAGTTATTTTAATCACGAATAATAATTTTTTATATATATTTTTTGTAGCGTTTATCAATATTTAAATGACAAATAACGTTTTTTTTTGCATAATTGTTTAGATATTTGTAAAAGTGCAAATAATTTGATCAATATCATTTTTAACAATTTTTTATTTTTGTTAACCAAATAATAATAATCGAAAGAAAATGATTCTCATTACCACAATTTAATTCATCCAAACAACATTACATGAGAATGAGAATGACAATGGAAATGGAAGAAATGACAATTGAAATGGGAATCATTCTCATTCCAATCAAAATTCTAATCCAAACATAGCCTAAATTCTGAGAAATATTCCCATGAATATAGCTTAGGATTTAGAAGGCATCAATAAGGTGACCCAAATAAATGATTCTTATAAATTGACTAACATGATGAACTACATAAAAAATGTCGGATCGAGTAATGGTGAGATAAATCAAGTTTCGAACTAGTTGAAGATAAATAATAAATAGTGTCTTCATTTTACCATTTCAATGACCAACCATAAAACTTGTGACCTATTGGCAAGATCAACTTGTTGGTTCAATTTTGAACCAAAATAAAGTTTGCTTTGATGATAAAATATGCTAAACTCATCATCATTTTTTTCAAGATAACAAAGACTTGGTGTAACTGAAAAAAAATGAAACTTAAAAAAGAGACTGTCACCTCATTATTGTCCTCCTTTAATGGTTCTGTTTGGTTAATTTAGTGAACAAAGTACAAGACACAATCATGGTTGTCTTACAAAATCATCATCCATAGCCCTCCACCTCTAACAATCATTTTATCCCATTCTCATCATGTTTTTTTTTATACTTAATGTTTGGTTCTTTAACCAGAATATTCAGAAACATCAACCCTTGATTTATACACACATTAGCATTAGCTAAACCTTGAGCTTCTCTTGTTCTTGCATGGACCACATAAGATATCAAGAATCACACCTGACAATGGCTATGAAGGACCACAAAAATTAAACTTTTAGCTTCACCCACAGAGACCTAATCAAGATATGATCATATCTTGTTATTTGCTAGCTAATTTAGGAACAAGGAGAATAGTAGATATATACATATAGGGTAAATTTTTGGCATGTCTCTACTGCCACTCTGGCTCCACCTGCTGTTTTCATCTGATATGGAACACATCGGACGGCTGAGAAAATTCAAGAATCAAGATTATGGTTTAAGATTAAAGAAGAGTGAATAGGACCCATGAAACTGTGGGAGTGGTCATTAGCTAAGGATCTTTTTAAGGGTCTATGCATCTTGTTAGGGACAAGGAGGGGTCACTCATCAATCTGTCACTTTTCAGCTTCTTATTTCTTATGGTTTTGGAACCTCGGACATCATGAACCGCTTAATTAGTTAATGTAACAAAAGCATAATTGAGGTTATTGAGAGTTAAATTTAACATAATAAACTTTAACTTGTAACACAAACAAAATTCAAAAGTCCATTTCAAATCATGAATATGAAATCATTATATATAAGTTATGGGATCCAAAAACCCTTATACCAGTTGTACGATCAATTACAAACAAGAAAATCACTTGAAAGTAGACAAGATCGAATCTATACTGTCCCATGGGAGCACATAGTTGTGCATGTCAAGTTCATTTGTTTCTTTGTTTTGAACTAAATTCATCTAATTTCGGTCGGACTTGGCCCAAATTTGTACAATCTACCCAAAACTCACACAACTTAGTCTAAGAACCAAATTGGACCACATGTGTTATGATTCGACTAATTTAGAAGTTTCTTAATTATTGAATTTATTAGATACTACCCACCAATCATAACTAGGGAGAACTTCTATTATAAATACTTATAAGGGTTACTTTCAAAACATAACAAAAAAAACTTATAACTAGTTACAAAACACAACCACATACATGTTATCCTGCTAAGACTGATTCAATTACTCATACTAGAGATGAATTACAGTGCAACGCACTGGTTTTCACTTGAAGTGTGTTTTTCTTTTTGTATGAGATTGCTATATGAGAGGAAATACTGTTTGAGTACGATTTGAAGCGAATTATGTTCCAAATCTAAAAAATATTGATGAACGACAGTAACAAACAGTTTCCATCAACATTCACAACAAAATCACATGTTTTTTTTACAAATGTTAATGACCTTGCTAAGCTAGTTATGTTATATATAGTTGGGTCCACTCCAAAGGGGCATGTCAAAAGGCTAGAAGAAAGTTAGGCTTTAAGTTGAAGGCAATCAAGGAAGTATAGTCTAGTTGTTAAGTTAAACAAATAAACCACATTGATGATGATTCAAGTGAAGCCCCAAAGAAATGATTTAGCCCACAACACACCCCATATATTTTTTCCTTCCAAATATGCTCTTTGATTCTTTCCACACAAATCAAAATAGAATAAAACCAGAGTGTTAATTTATATATTGACAACCAAACGACACACATGATAGCATTACACTTCCCGGAGGAGTACTAGTAGAGACCCAAACATTACAAGAACGATACAATACAATACAATGCACAACCCTCAAAGACAAAGCTTTGTTAATATTCAAACACCACATTCTCTTCATTATAACAATCCAAAACCCACCAACTTTTCCTCCATGAAGCTCTTCAATCGCTTCCGCAAGATCCTCGTGCGTCTCATCTTCTCTTTGCCTCCTCGTTGTGCCTCGTCGTCGTCGGGTAATTGCAAGGCCAATAATAAGCAGAGGAACAACGACAAGTTCGAGCCTCCCAAGACCTCATGCAGCTCCTACTACTCCTCGCACTCGCACTACAATGAAGCCATTGCGGATTGTATCGAGTTCTTCAACAAGTCTTCCCAGGATGGTCTTTTTGAGGCCCGAAAATCTGACTTCGACATGGTTTGATTTGATATATAATGCCTCAAATTCGATCAGGCTTGTGGTTCAATGAAATTGGTTCCATTTATTTGTGTTTCTTAGTATAAGCTTGTTATTGGTGCTTTTGTTTTCCTTTTATGTTCCTCTCGAATTGTGTTACATTGTATACGTTTGACAAAAATAATTGATACGGCGAGTTCGCTTGTTTAGGCGGTTCTGATTAGAGATAGAATTGGATGTTCATGTTATGGGCTGATGGATTTTGGGCAAAATTTGATCCAGTAGGAGATCACTGGGTGGGCTGGCCCAAAATTTCGTTTATCTATCTGATTTCAGATATTTTTAGGATTTAGTTAATTTGGAAGGTCAACTTGGTTTGTAGAGGCACATGTCTGTAGACATTTATTGGAGAAGTTGGAGCTACACATAAGGTCTAACAACGCACCTCCTACAACAACTCATGCGGGGGAATTGATTTACAACTTTGCCATTAGTTTTGGTATGGTTGATGATTTAAATAACCACCCCAAGTCATAGTGTTCATATTGAAATTTGTTTTGTCTATGTCAACTAAGAAAAAAATACAGTACAATTGACTTACATAATATATGGGTCAACGTCATATTTAAATATAAATGTTTTTATTTTATGCGGTAGATCAATTTAGTTTCACGATCGATCTACAATCGCTTGATATTAAATTTAAATATACATTTTTATTCTATACAGTAAACTATTTCGGTTTCATGATCGACCTACAGTTGGTAGACCTAGATGAAATATTGGTCAACCTCACTTTTATCCTAATACTTGATAGTTTACAATGTCGAAAGTGAAAATGATTGAGTTGACCAATTCTGGTCGTAACAAAGAGACAGTTAATTACGTACAGTCGTAACAAAGAGACAGTTAGTTACGTACAAAGAGACAGTTAAGCAATTTTAGCTAGGGTTCATGGGTTGAGTGCAAACCAAGTGAATGAGATCATGACAGAGATAATTAACTGAGTGTCCTGTCATGACTCATGTCCAAAAAGGTATGATCTTTTGAAAATTTATTTGATACTCTTTAGGAACATTAATTTATATACTCTGCTAAACTCGAAATAGCATTTCACAAAGAAACTGAAACAAAGAAAGAAACAAAAACAAGCAGTTGAGGATGCAATTAAATTGAAACGAAAGAAACAGAGTGACGATCATGCAACTTCGTGCCTAATTCCTTTCATCTTCGAAAAGATTCCTCCAATCAGAGGTATCAATGGCTTCTTCTTTTTCTTCCTGAGAGAAGGGTGTCTCTCCAGCACCACCTGAGCCTCTGGATGCGGAACCTTAACCTGATGAGCTATCGATGCTGGATTCGCAAAACTCACATATCTTTTCTTTTGAAACTCCCTTCCTTCTTCGAAACCAACATTATTATTGTTATTATCGGACAACATTGTACTAGTAGTTGCATTACTTGTAGGCACTCTGATTTCTATATATTTGGATTTGTCCAGTACCATTTGTTTCTCAGATTCTTGCTCCTTCAGTTGCTTGAGCTCGCGCTTGGTGCGTTCCAGCTCTTCTTGGAGGGAAAACAGACAGCTCGCCATGCTCTCACTCTCTTCTTTCGCCTTTTGGAGGCTTTGTTTTGTCTCTTCTAGCTCGGCACTCACAGGAGCTAGCTTGCTGGATCCATTGTTCATCTATATATATAGACATTGAATTGAAAGAACATTAAATCGGTGTGAAATATATGATAAATTATTTTTTTATCTGATATTCTTGCTTGGCTTGAGCAAAACTTAAAGAGGGTTCGCTTCATAAAGCTTTCAGCTGGACAGTTGATATTGTATTAAATTTGTTGCTGTTTGTTATTCCAATTGCTAAATAAAATCAAATAACAATATTTATTTAAATATTTGTAGTGTCTGCTTTTTAGCTCAGGGGACAAACCTGAAAAATGAGTATGAGGCAACAGAGGCATAGATGAACCAACAAGCAATCAACTTAAAAGAGAGTATATAAATAGAATTCAGAGCTTATTACTTGCAAGCATCACTAAGTGGGACCTCAATCGATTTAGTAGTTCGATTAAGAAAGTAAATCTAACTATATGAAATGCACTCGCTAGTGTTTAATTATGCCGTTTTGGCAAAATATATGAGATCGAAACTACAAAAATGAATGCATGCGTATGTACACTACAGAAAATAAAAAAATGAATGCATATATGTACACCACAAGAATTAAGCTTAATTTGATGGTACACGTGTAACAACGTTGCAAAAATTAGAGCGGAGCAAAGAAGTCAAATGGGAAAGCATTGTGACGTCCTTATGATTATGTGACGTCGCAATTATGCGTAAACAGTCCCATAATTTCATCATTAGACACGTATACGTTGCAATTGTGAGGGAATTGCAATGAATGTGTCAAGAAATTGTGTGACACCTCCTTGCAAAGAAAAACTGCAACCAATAAAATTGCCACGAACATGTGGAGTCGCAATTTCGCAAAAACAGTCGCAAATCTATATGAAAACCCTCAGCAAATTAGACGTTTTCTTGTATGGTATATCAAGATATGATGCGAGAAGGAAGATGATGATCACCTGTTTGAGGCTATTGGCATAACAGAGCTCCCCGGCAAGAACCTTGTCGCCGAACAAGGAGACTGCCTCTTTGACTGACCGGAACGGAGCTCGGGTATCAATCTCGGCCCTATTCATCATCACAACAACTCCATCTTCACCGTCCATGTTACGCAAGTACAAGCTAGCTTATAATTTGAGTGGTTTTTTTTAAGGAAGGGAAGAGACAAAGGCAATATAAGCATAAGCATAAGCAGTAGCAGTAGGAGCTTCCTTACTTGGCGTCCACTTCACTGGAAATTAATATCTGTTATAGTATCGGTAACATTGTAGCTGAAGCCTCTTCAGGTTCCTACTTGTCTTGTCTTTTGCTTGATGAGCCGTGACTGTCTCGTGGGTTGAGTTAAGTGAGTGCCTTCGGCCTAAGAGAGGGACGCTCCATCCGTAGCTATCTAATCCAACCCAACCCACCATTTCAATATTTTCTAGATTCCTCAGTTTTGGGCTTTTCTTTTAAAGGCCCGTTATGGTTAGGCTTATTCAAAAGAGAAAAGAAGAATAGAGTTGAAATAAGACACAATTAATTAGACATAACTAATGAGTAATAATGAGTGACCTTTTATTACATGAAATCTTGCTACTATATATTAAAGCCCAGAATGAATCATAAACCATAATATGTGCAATCACTGTCATAGTTGGCCGATGAACATAACATGCATGTGTCATTATATTCAACCACCTTTCATTTTCAACATCAATTCTTTCCTTTTTCCATCTAACTTCCCTTATCTCTTATATGTCCTGTCTCCCAATGCCATGTAGGGATTGGTGGATCTATTACTCAACCAATACTCTATGTATTCAGTTCATCAACAATTCTATAAAAAAAGATGTTATAAATTTGAAATTTATTCTATATCAAAAGCTGTTGATACTCTATGCTTCTGATATTTTTTTTTTGAGAAAATGAAGAGCACAAACAAAAAAAAAATAAAACCAAATTTTGTGTGTGGAATTGTTTAATATATTTTGGCATGCATTGGCCTTGTGTTAGCAAGGGAACAAAGTAGAGATGCTGGAGTCAACATCGTCTTGTCCGCCCTATCTCCTCATACCCAGCACAGGTAGCTTTGTCCCTTCAATTTAACCAACCAACAGCAAAAAAATATTTATGTTTCAATCTTAAAAAGAACAAAATAAAAAAGTCAAAAATGTCAACTACAGAAACTTGAACCTAACCACCGGTTTAGCGTACCATAACCATTAAAGATGACAAGTAGATGGTAAATAATCTTGGAACAAATAACCTTTTATAATTTTTTTATCCCGCCAATGGCATATACTTAGTAGAAACATTTTACAGTATTTATTTAGAAAATAATTTTTAATTGGTCATAATAAAAAATGGAGCCATGAAACTTGAAAAATCAAATTGACTAGACACACACTTTAAATTTTTCTGTCACCAGTTTTCGCTTCACTCTCTTTTGTTGTTCATTCATAGATCTCAACGGATTCACAATGTATGTTGCTGCTGTCTCACTCTCACCGGCCGTCGGATCCTTCTGGACCAGAGGCCGGTCCGGGCCGCGCGTGAGGTCTACGACCGTCCGATCACAAGGTACCGCCGTCTCCGTCTGCCCGATCCTGACCAAGTTGCAGAAGGATTGCGCCACACCGTTGCCCGTTCTGCGCCACGTGGCCGACGCCATGGCCGCCGATATGCGAGCTGGGCTTGCCGCCGATGGCGGCAGCGATCTCAAGATGATCCTCAGCTATGTCGATAGTCTGCCCAGTGGGTATGTTACTATACATGAACTAGGTTCTCTGTCTCTGTTGAATCCATTTGAATTGTTTTGCTTAAATTTGTTTGGAGCTTGAAGCTGATTATTATGTGTGAATGGAGTAGATAGATTTGGTAAATTTTGGTAAGAATGTTTGTAGTTTGGGTGTAATCAAGTACTGATCATGTAACCATTTTTAGTAAACAACTTTATGTAGCTAAAAATAAAGAAATCTGCACATTTCAATTACTTCTTTTGTTGGCAATTGTGGGTTCAATTCAATCAAAGAGATTTATTTTATTTATTTTTTGCCTAAAAACAATATAACACTGTCTAATTCTTTTTTGCCATGTTCTGTGGAAGGAATGAGAAAGGATTGTTCTATGCTTTGGATCTTGGTGGCACCAACTTTCGAGTGTTGAGGGTGCAATTAGGTGGGAAAGAAGAGCGGGTGATTGCCACTGAATTCGAGCAAATGTCGATCCCTCAGGAGCTAATGTTTGGTACCTCTGAGGTTTGTTGGTTTGCATAGGATATCACCACTTTCATAGAATGTTAGTTGGGACTGACTTTTTGTCAATTAATTATGTCCTTATGTTGCAGGAACTTTTTGATTTTATTGCGTCTGGGCTGGCCAAATTTGAACAGAGTGAAGATGGATTATTCCACTTGCCCAATGGGAGGAAGAGGGAACTTGGATTTACATTTTCTTTCCCCGTGAAGCAGACGTCCATAGATTCTGGCATACTGATGAAATGGACAAAGGGTTTTGCTGTTTCTGGAACGGTTTGTATTATTCCTGCTTGTACTCCAAAATTATATAATTAGAAGATCTCATAGATAGCTAAGTGCCACACTGAGTCAAACGTGATTGCAGAACTTGCTTCAAAAATCAATTTGTAATTTTCAACTCCACTATTTCTGGTTTTAATACAGACGAGACACTAGAAACTGACACGGGAAATCGAAAAAAAATGGAGAAATGATAATAAAAATCTACTTGTAGTTGCATAAAAATCCATGTATGTTTTTGGGAGGTCTCATCTGAGTAGTAACTTGATTGATCTCTTGATTAGACTTATCTGAGACATAGCAGATCCTTGAAGGTGCTGCTCTAATGTCACCATATGTTAGTCTGAATTGCAAATAGGTTTGCTTTACAAGGGATAGAGAAAGCTATTTAATGACTTAAATTGAAGTAACTATATTGAGGAAATGTGAACTAGCATGAATTTTGTGCACCTTTTTGGGTATGTTCAGTTTTAGATAGGTTTTCTAGTCTGAACCAAGTCACCAACTTATAATTGGCTTCCCCAAAACATCTCAATATAACCATGGAGAATGTATGTATGGTTAGCTTCCATGAGAAATGAACATGTATCAATATTCATATTCTGACATTGGAGCAGTAAATGAGGAGCATATGCATTTCTTCGTCAATAATTTTATATTTTCAGTGATTTTTGTTGTTGGCGTTTGACATTGTGTTCTATTTTAGTATGACAGATGTTCAAATTCTTTGCAGGCAGGAAGAGACGTAGTTGCTTGTTTGAATGAAGCTATGGAGAGACAGGGATTAGATATGCGAGTGTCTGCCCTGGTATGCTGTTCTCATGTTCTCTCCTGATGGAAAAAAATTTCTTGACCCATAAAACAATCTATTAATTATCATAAATTAGGTTAATGACACTGTAGGAACACTGGCTGGAGCAAGATATTGGGATGATGATGTAATGGTTGCAGTCATTTTGGGTACTGGAACCAATGCTTGCTATGTAGAACGTGTGGATGCTATTCCTAAACTACGGGGACAGAAGCCCACTTCTGGAAAAACGGTATGCGAGTGATAATTTTTTAACTTCTTCAGTAGCGTAGTTAATATTGAAGCCTAAACATGATCAATGTTTCATTTAGATTATCAACACGGAATGGGGAGCATTCTCCAATGGTCTTCCTTTAACAGTTTTTGATAAGGATATGGATGCTGCTAGTATAAATCCTGGTGAACAGGTACATTCTACATTCTACACTCTACTTTCTGTATTGACGGTTAATATTGATTATTCTGATCTGGTTACATTGGGCTCTTAATGTATGGATTGTTCTTTATTTTCACGAACAGATATATGAGAAGACAATCTCTGGTATGTATCTTGGTGAAATTGTTCGCCGAGTACTTCTCAAGATGGCAGAAGCAGGTGTTATATTTGGCAAATCCATCCCAGAAAAACTATCCAATCCTTTTGTACTAAGGTGATTGGACTTCTTATAATCTCTTATAGTTATGGAAACTCAAAAACTCAACTTGAGTAAAAAAAAAAAAAAACTATTTTGAATGATTGAAATGCTAGATTATATAGTTATGAGCATCAAGCTATAATGCTATATGTGATGTAGCTGTATATAGCATTGCATTAGTACTTCTGTGTACTTTTTGGGGTTTCATTATTGGTGATGCTAAGATATTATATATGGCTATAGTTTTGTGCTTCAAGATACAAAGCAATAAATAAAGGAAGATATGTTCCAAACATTCTTGTAAAAAGCTGCAAGCTTACTCAGAAGATACTTGTCCTGCCTAAATTTTTTGTGACTTGGAACATACTTGTTCCGTTTCTAGTTACTGTTTTGAAGGATACCAGTTAACTAAAAGCTTGAAACCCTTGTTTGACATTGTTAATTGACATAGTAGACTGACCTGTCCCCAGTTGAGCCGAGTAGACTAGTTCTGAATCCATGTAAACTGAAGAATGCTCTAAATTGTATTTTGTAGGACTCCAGATCTCTGTGCTATGCAGCAGGACAGCTCTGATGATCTTCAAGCTGTTGGGTCAATCCTGTATGATGTAACTGGGGTACGTCTTCTCATCCTAGGCTGTTAATGTAAATGTTAATCTCTTCTTAATAACGACGATCATTATTTGTTCTTGGATTGGATGTCTTTGATATTCTCAAAACTTTAAGTAGTTTTGCTTGTGAAAACGTTTCTTTTTGTCAATGATCATCTGTTTTTCTGTCTCCATATATGTTGGATCAGATCGAATCCAACTTAAGAGCAAGGAAAATCGTGTTGGACGCATGTGACGCCATAGTGAAAAGAGGCGGGCGCTTAGCTGGCGCTGGAATTGTAGGGATTCTGCAGAAGATGGAGGAGGATTCGAAAGGTGTCATCTTCGGGAAGAGGACAGTGGTTGCCATGGACGGGGGCTTGTACGAGCACTACCCTCAGTACAGGGAGTACCTACAAGATGCAGTTACAGAGCTTCTTGGGGTTGAAAAATCAAAGAATGTGTTGATAGAACACTCAAAAGATGGGTCTGGAATTGGGGCTGCTCTCTTGGCTGCTGCGAACTCCAAGTACGAGCATGACTATTGAGGCAAAGCTTACATCAACCTAGTATATGATGTAATTCAGTTGCGGATCCAAGCACGGTAGTGATTTTGTAAAGTAGTTGTATTCAAAAATTGTATTTAGATTATAGAATAAAGGGAAGAACCTGATACACCAAAGATTGGAATGTTGTATTGAAGTGGAGTGTAGAGCAACTAATAATGGAAGGATTGGAGAGACCACGCCGTGCGTGCATTGATCACAGCAATTTTGTACTATGTATCGTTTGGGAACTCTTTTTTTGATAAGGGAAAGTTGAGGTGATAATGACAAGTTGAGAGTCAAACTAAAATCCTATATTTGGTAAAATAGTCAAGGAAAGTGAGTGGGAAAATAACATTCTCAAGTTGGGTAATTTTCCTATATACATGGGAATCTAAAATCTCATGGGAGAGATGGGATTTTAAAATCCATGTACTTTCCCAAATAGTGGGAAAGTCATATGACTTTTATACCCTTTATTTTTATATTAAATGTTCATAATGTCCTTAGTTTTTCAAATATTATAACACATGCCATATGACTTGAAAAAAATATGTATATGTTTCTTATTTTTCAATAAATTATAATAAACATAAAATCAAATCAAATATAATTACAAATACATTTATAAATTAAATATACAAATCTTATAACAATATAAGATATTTTGTCTATTTTTTATTATTTGAATATGCACATTGGTCAAAATAATTACTTATACAATTAAAATAGATTAATTATGAACTCATAAATTCAAT
>JAYMTF010003425.1:0-15243 GCA_036897485.1 Pelargonium nanum | reverse complement strand
TTGGAAATTCGAATTTTTACTCTCAGGCCACATTTGCACCGTTGCTCTAATTCATGGAAATTCAAGGACACGCAAGACTTGGAGCTGGAGCTGGAATCCATTGCTTCGTATGAACAACAAATCGAATAAGAAGAGGGAAATCGATGAAGAAATACAAAGAAAACGAAGAAGGAGAAGATAAAGATCGAAGACTGAAAGGGGAAGAACAAGCCCTAATTTGAAGCTGGACCAAAATCGCAAAACGACGCCATTTTGCGGTCGAAAAACATAATGAAACGCACCGTTTCACTTGCCACCTGGAGGTTGACGTGGCATGCCTACGTGGCACAATCGCTGACGTGTCGAGGGTGACGTGGCAATCTGGGTGACGTGGCATATGGTTACCGGCTGCAGACGGTAATTGGGTTAAATTGATTAAAATATCGAAGTCCATGGTTCAAAATGTTTAAAGTGTGTATGAAAGGGCCAACTCCAAAAAAATGTCAGTTCAGGAGGCCTGAAAGCATTTAACCCTTTTAATTTTAGTAGTGCTATGCTCTTTTTCATGTTTTCTTGAGTTTTTAGAATTGCCAATAGACATTCGAAACTAAGTTGAAGAGCTTATGTCTTTGTTGATTTCTTGTAGCCTTATCATTCGCCACCAAAATCCCATTTTCACCTGAGCTGGGTTTTTACACAAATTAAAAGTCAAATGAATGGTTTCTGATTCTCCATTTTTACCAATATTGGCACTGCCCATTTCTCCAAATCCTTTTTCTCAGATCTGAGCAATTGGTGGCCTTACTGCTCGCCGGAGACGAAGGACAACGACGAGGAAAGCTTTGTCACCGGTGAGAGGGAGAGGAGAGAGATAGTTTATTTTTATTTTTTAATTAAAAATTAAATAATATCTATATCAGCTTTGAGAGTGTGTAAGGTTTGCCACGTGGACTATTATTTCCAGCGAGGCGTTTGACGAAGAAATTGACGGTAGGTATCAAATTGAGTTAAAAATAAAAATGTGAGTACTATCTCTAATACAATAAAAATTGGATATTAGATTGAGTTTCACGCCACGATAAAAAAAACTTTATCCCTTAATTATTTGAATCGAAACGAAAAAAAAAAAACAATAGGAAGATAAGTTTTAACAGCACCACAACAGCCATTGTTTCTTCATCTTTCACTCTCTCAACCTCATCAGCGACAGTCTCGACATTATTTTTCCCGTTTATCTTTGAAATTATCTCCTTATCTTCTCAATTTCTCAATAATCTATACACAGATCTACTTCGCACATAAAATAAATAAATAAAAGTGCGACAAAACCCATATATGTGTTTGATTTTGAAGAAGACCTTCACTAGACCACAATTGTTCGAGCGCTTCATCGTTATCACAGCTTGATACCGTCGTCTTCATCGGAGCTCGCCACCATCTCTCTCATCACAGCTCGCTATTGTCTTCTTCGTGATAGTCCACCACCGACATTTTCCATCTCATCCTTCTACGGGTATTCGTACGGGTCAGGTATGGCGGCTATGGCCAGATCTTACATCTTCGATTCCTTTTGTGTCCGGATCTGGTCACTGTCATGTGCATTTTCTTAATAAAACTTAAGTTTATGTTTCATGTTCATCTTCCATTTGTTTGTATTAAATTGGTTGTTAGGACTCTAGTTTGAAGAACCCCAACTTTATTAGAGCATATATGGTGAAAAAGTGTGTAATTTTGTTGCTATTCATCATTGAATTTTGAAAGTTATTTGTTTTCTTTAAATATTAAGATGGAGATGAAATTTTGTAGTTAATTAAGTGATTTGGATGTTGATTTTTTTTGGTGTACTGTAAAAATGTGAAGGCTTGGATTTATTATTATTTTTTATATATATGGTTGTCTGTCAATTGTTAGAATTATAAATGGGTAATATTGTTGCATAAACTTGAAGACTATTGATATTCATCCGAAAAACTTAGATTCAAAATGTAGTGTTAGGATCATTTGATCTAAAAAAGAATGTTATTCCGGTGACCGGAACCTTCGAGAATCTCCAAGCTTGAAGAAATCAATGACCGGATTCTCCAAGCTTGTAAAATGTGATGACCCATATATTCAACCACTGAATATCTGGTTTCCAGATTATCTTATCCGTATTATAAAATCAAGGACGAGGGTAAATTGTCCTTTTAGCTAACATATTAATAGTGTCATAATCGAAAAAGTGTGGAAAAGTTTAGATTAGTCACGTGATGTGGAAAAATGTTCAAGGTTATCATACGTAAAAGGGACATAGTTCGGGTATGATTTACACATGTAAGTATTTGAGTATTTGAATACCCGAATTATATCCACGGTCACAATCCATTTTGCTAGCTTTACATATGTAAGTATTTGAGTTACATCGACAAAATAGTTACATCAACCTTAAAATTAAGTCGTCGCTTCGATTCAATTTCTTTTGTCATTTTCTATCAAATCTCAAGCTTAACTAATTGAATGTCAGAGGACGTTGCAATATATTGGAATTCATATAATTATAGCATTTCTAGTGTTTATCTTGTACTTCATCTGTTTCAAAATGAGTGTATGATTTTTTTAAAAAAAATAAAAATAAAAAGTAGGCTTCATTTTGTAGAGAGAAGAAACTCATTTTAAAACGGAGAAGTATCATGTTTTTTAACTATAGTTATAACACATATGAAATGCCTCTCTTCCAATAATCATATTTTTAAAGTTACCATCTCAACTATTTTAATTTGATTAATCTAAAATATACTTTAGTATTTTTTTTAACAGGATCTTAATAGTGCTTGGTATGCTTATTGAAATTCTTATCACACTCTTTTATTTCACTGTGCATAAAACTTTTGCATTGGTTTGCATGACTTTTGAACATATGATGAAGTGAAATCAACAGTTTTGTTTAAAATTTTGTATTGATTGCATGCGAGGCAAGGCTGTAATTTCGGTGGACAGTATTTTATAGAAACGATCTTATATTTTCTGGACAATAATATGTTCTTATACTTATAGTAATCAGTCAAAACCCATAAGAAGACAAAAATTGATATGGTATATAGAGTATAGAGTCTGGAGGCGAGGACATTGTTATAATTAAAAGAAAATCAGAGGGCATAAGATGGAAGTGTATAATTTAAATGACAGCGATGCAGAGAAGAGAAACCAAGCCAGCAGCCAGAAAAGCCATCCAAAAAATTTAAGAGCATCCTTTTGGAGGTTTTTGTTCAGTTGTATTCTTAATTTTGTTCAATTTGTGCCTGTTTATTGTTTGGTCTTACATGACATATGTTTATGAAGATTTTGGTTTGATCTATTTCTGAATTATGTGTTTCTTGCTGATTCTGGATTGTGTTGGTGTTTATAAGGCTTTTTTTTTTTTGGTATTTGTCTGAACAATTTCAGTTGCTTGTTGTAATTTGTGTTTTTCTAATTGTTTTTCTTTCATTTTTTGTTGTTTTGCCATTCATAATTTCATTTCCTGATACAATATCAGTAATGTGGATGGGATGGACAATGGGGGTTCATAATGGGGAATTTTAGGCAATGTCATTTGCTTTGGCTCATTACAAAAAAAAAAAAAAAATTTGCACGAAAATTTAGAATGAATTTTAACAAAAGGCTCTCTCTATTGTGTTCAGCACAGTTAATGATTTTGTTTTCTTCTATTTTATTGGCTTAGTAGTATAGCTGATTGCTGGTTCTGATTTCTTACATTTGTGTTCTCTCCCAGGACAATCATGAGTGACGAAGGAGAAAGGACTTGCCCACTATGTGCAGAGGAGATGGACTTGACAGATCAGCAATTGAAGCCGTGCAAATGTGGTTATGAGGTATGAAAATGTGATCCACTTTCTTTTCTTTTCTATTTAGGTTTAGCCGTTTAGGTTCCTTGGTGCTGCAGTTATTGTTTATTTATGTTTTGCAATGTTGATGTGGTCAGAACTGTTCATCTCACCTATGCAGTAATTACCATTTATTATGTGTTTGATTTCTTATTCCCATGGCCATGGTTACTTTTGAACCAAACCAAGTGGTATTTAACTCTCCTTATCTATTAAAGAAAATTAAGATATTCACTATGGTTGTTGGATTGTCTTCTGCCTTTCAACTCCGCTGTGGTTTATGCCAGGCATTCTGAAACTCAATATTATTGTACCACTCATTGTTGCAATTTTGATGGATATTTCCCTTGTGAAACATGGTGTTTATGCATAAACTTGGATGAATGCTGCCCAGTTTTTCTGATCCTCTAGTCTTTTGACACCGTGTTTGAACTTTTGGCTATTTGAGTTGTTTGTATATCCAATTTTCTTCTAACATACTAATGAAAATTATTATTAATTTAGAGTAAGCTCTACTGCTGTAGAATCAACTCAATTTATGATTCCTTATCCTCTTATATCTTCCTTAGGTTCATACCCCCCCGAATGAATAATATGTCTTGCATACAATATGACCAAAGTTACAAAATACAACTTACACACTGAGGCTCACTTAATTGCTAGGTTAGATGGCTCTAGTGTTATCAACTTGGTTCCAACTTAATCAGTTGTTTTAGTGTTCTTGATTCAGTTGGCTGGTTGGTAAACATGATGGTATGAGAATATTCTGCTATCAAGGTAGTTGGCTATTTAACACCTTTTGGTACATGGCTTGGTTGTTCTTGTCGTTAGGATCAAGTCTGGCCTGAATTTCACTTTTATCTATCCTGTTTTAGTTTTCTCTTAAAACAATATTTTTTTATCCTCTATGTAATAAGGATTCTTCTATCCAATATTCCAACCCCAAGCTGTTATTTTTACATAAATGCACCGTGTTATCCGAAGCAGTTCTGGTCCTTGTATATGTATAATCCCTTCTTGCAGTTACTGTTATTCACTTTCCATTCTAAACCCCTTTTCTTTATTCTCTTTTCTTAACTTCTCTCTTGAGACGTATGAAGACATCTATGCTTTCTCGAGTTTTTTTGTTATGGCAAAATATATTTTGGGTTGTATTTGTGATGTTATTTATGGATTTTGTACTTTCCATGTTGGAAATCGTCAACCATATCCTAGGTTTTTGGTGTTTCCTTCTTAACAACAAAAAAACTAAGAGGAAAGAGGAGGATTTGCCCTGGGCTCGTGACCTTTTGATGCAAGCTACTTTTTCAAGGGCTTGATTTTTCCTTTTTGTTTTGCTTGTACTATTTATATGAGAATTCTGTTTCATCATTGCAGATTTGTGTTTGGTGTTGGCATCACATTATGGACATGGCTGAGAAGGATCAGACAGAGGGCAGGTGTCCTGCATGCCGTGCCCCCTATGACAAAGAAAAGATTGTGGGAACTGATGCAAACTGTGAGAGGTTGGTCATGAAAATTGGTTTAGTTGGCATGAAACATAATTTTTCTTATATTTCTTTTAACTTAAATAAAAATTCACAGATTGGTGGCTGAAATCAGTTCGGAGAGAAAAGTTAAGTCTCAGAAGACTAAGACCAAAACATCCGAGGGAAGAAAGCAACTCAGCAGTGTGCGAGTGATTCAAAGAAACCTTGTCTACATAGTTGGGTTGCCTCTTAATCTTGCAGATGAAGATGTAATCCCTCTTTTTTCTCTGTAAATGCACATTTGATTATGCTTTTTGCATATTTGTAAATACATATATCTCAACCATTGACTGCATGTCTTAATGTAGCTTCTCCAGCGCAGAGAGTATTTTGGTCAGTATGGTAAAGTTTTAAAAGTTTCAATGTCACGTACGGCAACCGGTTCTATTCAGCAGTTTCCAAATAACACTTGTAGTGTGTAAGTTCAAATACCTTACGCGGACTTTGAAAATTTTCATGCTTCAATGCAGTACTATTCTTGATGTCAGGTTACTATTGCTGGATTTATATCACTTGTATGATGTTTGTGTTTATGTTGCCTCTCTTCCTGTTTTAACCATTGTATTTTAATTTTTCATTGTTGTGAATCAGATATATAACTTACCCAAAAGAGGAGGAAGCAGTTCGTTGTATTCAATGTGTACATGGGTTTATCTTGGATGGTAGATCTTTGAGGTATGCTTATTTTCCCATGAATGGACCTTTTGTGTGATGAGTTCATATTTTTCTTCTTCTTAGGTCATTTTGGGTAATTGTTTCAGAGCATGCTTTGGAACCACAAAGTATTGTCATGCATGGCTGAGGAATGTGGTATGATCTTTAGATGCACAATAATAGTATAAAATATACAGCTCAGATACAATTTAATATCTTAGTCAGCATTGAATTTCTGTTGATTCCAGGCTTGCACAAATCCTGATTGTCTATATTTGCATGAAGTTGGTTCACAAGAGGATAGTTTCACTAAAGATGAAATTATTTCTGCATACTCAAGGTATATTTAAAAGTCTTTGCCTGCTTAAGTTCCAAGTCCTCTATTTTTTCCCGATTCTATATATTCTTGCCTCGATGAATATAAGCATTGGCTATCATTGTATTCTCTCCATTATTGCTTCAAGTTCTTTTAAAATTTCTAACTGTAAATTGATTCTCTATAATCTTCTTATAGCATTTTCCCTACAAGTACACACAGAGGTCTTGCACAAAACTATCACTTTAAACCCTCTGTCAGCAGATAAAATGACTCAACATTTATTGTTATTGCTCTTGTTATGGTGCCCTTTTCTTGGCGTTACTAGTATGGAATATTTTCCTGCGAAGCTAGAGTGTGTTATTAAGTCCGTGGTGTTTCATTGAATGATTAATTAACCTGCATAGTGGATTTGGAGTAGAGTACAACAAATCACAGGTGCTACAAACACTCTGCAAAGACGTTCAGGAAGTGTATTGCCTCCTCCAGCAGATGATTATTACAACAGCAGTTCTGCATCCACGGGAAAACCTATTTCTAAAAATAACGTAAGTCTTGAGTTTTTTTTGCAACTCTTGTGACCTGTATTTCACCCCAAAGTGCTATGATTTATACTATATATGGATGTTTGAGTATCTGTGAGCTTCTGTACGTAACAAACGGTTTGCATATGGATATAGAACGTCACTTGCCAATAGTACTGAGCTGCGATGCATGTACTAACTTTGCTTGCTAGTCTCTTGTGTCAATTTATTTGTTTTTAATTATACTCGTCTAGTAATGTTTAGTCACGATTTTACTTTAGGTTACTGTTGCTCTATATGATAAAATGACCAAGTTGTGTTTCATTTTGAATTATTTGGTGGCTACGTATCTGGCAGTATATTTTCTCTTGAAGTATGCCTATGTTAATTCATGTTACTTTAGTTAAAAGAATGTATCTTTCTTGATACCTTGAGATTGTGTAAAGAAATATGCAATGCTTGCATGCTTGTGTAATTTAGTGACATTGTTTTATGGGTAAAGACTGTAAAGTTTTAGTATCATTGTGATCTCGTCTTTTTGTTTTTGTTGACCTGTTTGTGTTTTTTTTTTGGCCTGTCTTTGCCAGACTACAACTGCAATTGCTAGAGGTTCTCCTCCCAATGGAAGTTCTGGCAGATCTGCTGCTCTTCCTGCTGCAGCTGCCTGGTATTTTATGCCTCGTCTATAGTCTTAAATTGCTATTTGTTAGTCACTGGTGCTTAATATTCTTAACACTCTGCGCAGGGGGACACGATCTTCAAATTGCCAGCCGTCTGCTGCAAGTTTAGCATGTTCAAATGGACCTGCTAAACCTAAATCTGATGCAAATAGTGCTACATCAGCACTTTCTATAGCTGTTGCAAACACAGCTCAGTCCTCTATGTTACCTAATGATGTAGGAAAGAAGCCGGCGCTGGATGAAAGTCACATAATACTTGGGAAAGCTAAATCAGAATCTATAAAATCTTTCAACCATGTCAGTGTGGATAATCAAACTGCTATGTCAGAGAAATCTTCAACACATGATGGAGGCATTTCGGTGATGACTAGGAATGGCCAATTATCTTCTCTATCTGTGTTGAAGGACAATGATAGAAGCTCTACTCATCCCCAAAATAGTACAGATTCTTTTGACTATTCTGAGCAGCCTTCTGGTTCGGGTACCAAAAAAGACGAGATATCTGATGGGAAGATTGATAGCGTGTGCTCTGATTTGTCATCAATGAGCGTTGATAGAAATTTGAGCGAGCATGCTGGTGTAAGTATATCTAATTCATTTACTGACCAAGGATTGACTAAACCTCCATCTAGTCAAGGCTCAGAACAATATTACACAGAGCAATACAAAGAACCTACAACATCACCTGGAACTACTACATCTGCTAATGCAAAATCTACATCTGATGGGGTTTGTGTTTCATCAGGACAATCTGATTGGAGATTCGATTCAAATACTCAAATCTCAAACACATGTTTTGAAGTTGAAGAGGATATATTATCCTTTGATAGTCAAAGACTCAAGGATCCAGAAGTTGTGAATCACTCAACTTATTTGCCTAATGCAGCTAATTCGATGCTTGTTTCAAATCTTTCTAGATCTCATTATTTACAACAAAGTGAGGTGTCTGGTGCTGTAAATTTAAATGCTGATCCTCTTTTTGTAGATAAGAATCCTATTGACAGGCAATTAATATACGCACCTAATGTTTCTGCAACATCTAATGGACACCTGGTACACCGAGAAAATTCTGCTAGTGATGCTGCTCTAAATATGACAGTAGAACATTCCTTTTTAATACCGAATGATGGAAATCGGATGCACATGGATAGATCACAGATTGGTGCATCAAATGTTAATGGCATCATCATAGATAAAGGAGAGAGCAGTATCATCTCGAACATATTATCGATGGATTTTGATACCTGGGATGACTCCTTAACCTCATCTCAGACTTTGGCTAAGTTACTTGGTGATACTGATAAACAGTCTGGCTCTCTCAAACTTTCAAGTCCTTGGAAAGCACAAAATAGTAATCAATCCCGGTTCTCCTTTGCAAGGCAAGAGGAATCTAGAAATCAAGTATATGACGATGACCCTTCATTTAGTGGTATTGGTCAGTTGAACAGAAATAGGTCTTTCAGTCAGAACATTACTGAAAACAGAGATTCATTTTTTGAGAAGCCTGGTATGAGCAATGGTTTCTCTTATAGTAAATATGAAGAATTTGACAATCTTGCCAGCAGCCACTCTGCTTTCTCTTCTAATAAGCTTAACAGTGAGTGTCTTTTTTTTTCTTCTTCCCTTTCTTTTGTATGGGATTTATATTTCTTGCTCTGTTATTTGAATTAGATATTCTTCCCATTGTGTTATGATGTGCCATGTTCCTGTCATAGTATATGACTTGTATACCTTTTCGGCAAAACCTTACAATTTTTTTTTTCCTTTGAGTTTCAAGTATGCTTTTAAATTGTGAAACAGTGGTAAGGTTGTATTTGCCATTTCATTTTTTCTGCTTATTGATCGAGTCATATGATTTTGATTCTATCAGACTTTAGGTTTTATTTGCTAGGCGTGCTTGTATGTGAATGAGTTCAGTATTATGGTGTTTTGCTAAGTGGTAATAATTAACATTGTTTGAAACCTGTGTGGTTATATGTGGGAAATCATTTCTTGCATTTTATTTTATTGTTCTCGACCTCCGCTTGCTGAACATGAAGCTCGTCCTAAGGTTTTGTATTGTGTGCTGCCCATAAGCTTGCAATGGTGCTTGTTGCTTTGATTAATTCTCACCCTAATTTTGTTCGCAATGTTTTTGTAGCTGTTTCAAGAGGTCAAATTTCAGCCCCACCTGGGTTCTCAGTGCCCAGCAGAGCACCACCACCGGGCTTTTCCTCTCATGAGAGAATGGACCAGTCTTTTGACTCTATGTTTGGTAAGCTAACCAGTGATATTCATGTATTCCCTACTCCCTATAGTTGGTTCTTGCTGATTTTAGTGAATTGCAATTTCTCTTCTTATGAATTTGTAGGGAATCATATGCTGGACACCTCTTCTATATTGAGAAGTTCATATACATCACCATCAACTGGAAATGCTAATAGCACCGGAGATATTGAGTTTATGGATCCTGCGATTTTGGCAGTTGGTAAAGGGAGGCTACAAAGCGGGCTTAACAATGCAGGCTTAGATATGAGATCGAATTTCACTCAGTTTAGTGCATTTGAAAATGAAGCCAGACTTCAGTTGCTGATGCAGAGATCTGTATCCCAGCCGCAGAACCTAAGATATCATGATATTGGCGACAGTTATTCTCTTAATGATTCATATGGAATTTCTTCAAGGTTTATGGATCAGTCCCACGTAAATCCTCATTCTCCTTACCCACAGCTGTCTCTCCAGCAACAATCCAGAAATGCAGTAACGTCAAATGGCCACTGGGATGGGTGGAATGAGGTTCAGAGCGGAAACAATTTGGGTATAGCTGAACTACTTAGAAATGAGAGACTGGGATTTAACAAGTTTTATAACGGTTACGAGGATTCTAAGTTTCGGATGCCCAGTTCAAGCGATATGTATAACCGGACATTTGGGATGTGATTTTCAGCCTAATGATATCTTATGCTCGGTTGGCAATGGCTTAACAGATCAGAGAAATGACCTATTGCAGAAAAAGACGAGAGTGTCTCATAACTTGGTTTGTTGGGCTGCCTGATGAAGGATAAAACTCCTGAATTGCGGGGTTCTGGAAAACCAGCAGGTAAAGAGTCTCATATCTGGTTTTACAGGAATTTTATTCAATTCTTTCTTGCCTGTGCAGGTTTTTAGCATTACTTTTTGTATGCTGTGTTATTATTATGCATTTTCTCTGCTGGGTCACTTTTGCTTTCAGTCTCTTGTGCATCACATTTTCGATTGCCTTAAAATTTCGTTTTGTTTCAGGTGAAGTAAACGTGCGACATGTATAAAAAAGACGGGAAGATGTTTGGAATGGTGTAAATGATACGGGGGAGCTAATGCTCCAGTTGTTGAGTGTTATGCTCCTTGATTACAGCAACGAGTACAATTTTACTGTTGCTCTATTACGAACATAGATAATTTTTTTTGAAGTAAATCTGTTTTTTATATAAACCCTTTTAGCTGATTAAAAGATAGTCGCAGAATGAACTTTATAGGTGAATTGATTGCATATAATTAATGAAAAATGTAAAAAAAATCTTCAGAAGCTTATGACTATATGAAATTAGCACATTATTCTGGGCTTTTTTGCCTTTTGGGCTGTTTAGATGGTATTGTCTTCTCCGGAATCTTGTCAATATATAAACTGTATGTAACCCTAGGGACTTGTGCTGTCCAATGTTCAGTTATTTGTTGTTGGATGTTATTTGTAAGTTTGAGGCCTTGTTTGGTGTTATGGCCTGCAAAATAACAATTTTGTAATAATTACTCATTAATTTTGTAACATCCATTGAAAATGTGCCACATCACCAAAATAACAACCTTTTTTCCCTAATTTTGTAATGATGAAGAAGTAGGAAGAAGTAAATTTTTTATACTTCTGTCATAAGAAGTAGAGAGAGAATCTCTCTTCTTCCAAGTTTTGTAATTATTACTCATTAAAATATTGATATGTATTATACAAAATCACTTTTTGTCAATTTTGTTACCAAACAACACTTACTTCTATAAGTGTTTTTTAAAAACAAGAAGTGTTCCCAAACAACCACTGAATTTGGGTTGAGTTTGATGTCATTAGCCTCATCAGCTGCTTCTGTTCCTGCTTGTCTGCCCTCATCTACACAACTCACAATCTCTCCATTCAATGGGATTTTGATGGTTGTTGGTTGTACTCTTGTAAAATAAATATCTTTTGGTGAATAATAGATTCCACTCTCCCATCTTAAAATAAGTGTTTTTGTATTTTTGTTTTGAAAGATATTAACGAAAAATTAGACCGCGTGATATAAATACTCATATTTATATTATCATGTCTTATACTCTCTCTTTTGCATAATGAGTGTCAATTTTTTATCTTTCAAAAAGTTAATTATATAAAAATTGTCAAATTGTCATGATTAAACATATTGAACTAATTAATTTATTCTTAACTTTTTAAAAATAAAAACAGGACATTCATTTTGAGACCACAAAAATAGTAAACTTAGGTGATACTAATTAATAGATTATCCAAAACTACTATGAACAATTTATGTATAACTAAAATCCTGATAAATGATAGATTAGTGCCTTAAATGATGACTCAACGGCAAGAATGAGTTTACAACGTGCCAAAAGAGTTTATTGAGAGTTTTGATCCACACCCACACAAAAGTTGGATAAAAATGAATAGATCATGACACGTATTGGCTTGATGTGTCTCAATCAGTACCACACAATATTAATTGAAGAAATGACAAAGGAAAAGAGTGAACCCCACCAACAATGCAACCTTGTAAGGATATTAAACACACATAAATACAACATATCATTTCCACCAAACCCAACCAAAGCTACTACAACAAAATTGAAGGATGTACCCACCAATAAGCAACATCGTAATAGCATCGGAGATAGAGATGACAATTTGAGTCTGAACCAACAATTGTCCAACACCTAATCACCTTTTGTTCAATCCAAACTTAATCTAATTCATCTTTGGGTAATGTCGGACCTATATTGTAAATCTTTGGAACTAATCGAATAAATCCATAAAATAAATATATTTTGTACTTAAAATTCAAATCCGATTTGTTAGCCGAGGGTAGATGAAGCCTGAAGGTCATAAAAATCCAAGTGGGCTGGGTTTGGGGTCCACCACGTGGCTAAACAAACACTAAGTAGCCAGAAAGGTACGTACGTACAGAGGCTATTTAATACTATTATATGGCCTAAATTAACAACACGTACAAGAAGATGCAAATCTTTAGAGGCAGTGCCATAAATACTGCAGAGTAGAGTTGTTGATTTCATTACATTACATTACATGGGAGTAGCCAACTTTGAGGAAACCAAACCTCTCTGGTCTCTTGTCTTGTCTTGCTGGCTTCATTAAACTACACAAAACTAGCTATATAACCACAAACCCATCAACAATTACACTATCATTAACCCATGTATAGTAGATAGTACCACACAATCATAAATATCATTAAAGAAAGTTTGTTCCTTATCCTGAAAATGTAGAGTAAAAGGATATTTTTAGTACATTCCTCTCAATTCCATAGCCTCACCCCACCCATCTTTCATCAATGGGAAAGGTAAAATTCCTTTATAGTAATTGCATGTGTTTTACATTTACTTTCAAAAATGCATTATTCATTAATAAATAAGTGCAATTGTAACGGATAATTGTTTTGTTTTTTTAAAAATCTATGTATATTTTATCATCACACAAATAATTTGACTTTTGTGGCTAAATTTTCTTTTATATATAATCTCATTTAATTCCCGCAGTTAATTCATCTATTGTTTGGATTCCCCCACGAAGCTAAAAGGTGGGGGAATCTAAGGGCTCTTGTGGAGTTGTGAAGGTGTAGCCCTTGATATTCATCTTGGTTGCTCTCGGGTCAGTTTTGTTTTTACAATTCAAAATAAGAAACTTTCAAAGATGAGAAATACAATTAATTTTAGAGAGCTAGAGTTTTTCATTTACTTTTTTTTTTTTTGCAAAATTGTAACCTGAATAAGAGAGCGGTAAATTTTTATTCATTTATTAATATATGTTCATTTTCCAATCTAAGAAACATACAATATGACTTAAAATGATTGAAACATATAAAGCATAAGATAATAATACTACATCTTATTCTCGTAATTATGAGAAACTTTAGTGAAAAGAAAAGAAAAATTCCATATGACGTGATAATAAGACAAGAAAATGTTAAAAGTTAAAATGATACCAACACTTCACTATCTTCCTCACATAAAAAGAAAGCAAGAAAGAATGAAATTGCATCATTTCAAGATATGTAAAATCTCTAAAGCATTAAGTATCACATAAAGGAAAGATGAACAAAAAGTAGTAAAGAAGAAGAAAAATATTCTTGGACCTTACTTGACTAAGAAATGTACAAGATTGACAGGAATGTAGGTTACCATGTACCTAAATGAATAAACTTTATCAAACATAAAAATACATGAGCAATAGTTTAAAAAACATGTGCAAAATTAGATTTGGAAAGTTGGAATCAGATTTTGCGACAAAATTAATGGCTGTTGCAAATGTTTTTCTCGCAATTTGACAACGGTTTTGCAACAGATTTAAGGATTGCAACAGACTTTTTTGCGGGAATACGTAGCACCAAAACGCAGAAAAAATTACGACGAATCGTGCCTAGCAATATTGTCTCCATACAATTTACGACGAAATGTTTCATCACAAATTTCTTGCTGATCCGTTGCAAAATAATAGCGAGAGTACATTAATGACGAACAAGAAGTGATAATTTTGTTGCAAATTTCAAAAAATCTTGTGCGAGAATCACATTGGCTTTGATTTAAATTAAATTGAAATATTAATATATAATGTTTTTTATGTGTGAAAAAGAAAAATTTCCACTTTTGATTCATTAAAGTTAGTGGAAGTACTGAAGTAGACTTCAAAAGCAAAGTATATTGTCTTCCAATCCTATCTAATCCAATAATATTCACCATATATGGATTGTTGCATACATGATCTTCCTTTCTTTTATGCAACATCAAAACTATTGTTCTAGTTCTTTCCATTCAAGTATAATGGTTTTGTTGGATTCTCTAACCCTACAGCCACATCATGGGACACTAAAGTTATGCGAGGGAACGAGATATTTAAGAGCTGAAATAAGTCACAGCTTGTAGATTCTCAAATATCTCTTCTTTTTCTTTTGTCCTATGATTGATGTGAAGAAAACTTTTTTTTGTACACGATAAATAAAGAAGAACAAGTATCACACATAAAAAATTAAAAAATAAATAAATAAGAAATTGATGCATCAAATTGACCTAGTTTAAATAAAAAAAATTATTAAATTTTATTAGAATATTAAAATATGTTGCAAATAAATGAAATAAAAACCTCCCAAACCCAAATTGGGTTTTATGGAAAAACTAGAGGGTACCTAAAACATCCCAATAAAGTGTGAATACCAAGGAATAAGGAGTAGCTCTAGTGGAGTGGAATGGACCAGTTTGGCTTTATTTCTAATTTAGTTGGTGTTTCCTATTTTGAATAAAGTAATGAAATAAAGGGCCTTTAAATTTAAGGGCTCCCATCACAATTCAAAAATTGGTTCACAACCACACAAAGCAGAAGATTGGGTATTATAGATAGGGGTAATTACAGATAAACCCCTTATGGTAAGCTTCCTTTTCAGTTGGCACCCCTGAATTAAATTTTGTAAC
>JAYMTF010003424.1:0-15250 GCA_036897485.1 Pelargonium nanum | reverse complement strand
TCTTGGGTGTGCTGTTTATAGAATTCTGTGTTTCTCTTCATAATATAATACATTCAGGGAAAGTCTAGTCAAAAAATGAAAATAGCCATATTGAATACAACAACACCTTGAATATGAACATAATTGTTTTCCTTTCTTTCCCTTCTTTACCAAAAGAGGATTTGTTTCTAACTACAACAAAGAAATGCAGTTTAAAAAAGCCAATTAATACTAATGTTGCCGAGCCACATGAAAAGTGGGAACTGAGCCAAAGCGATAAAGAGTAAGAGATAGTGGTGTTTGCTTGAGTCATAAGTCCGCACCTCTGCGAATAGAACTCTCTTCATTGTTTTCACCAAGAAGATACCCATGCATAGGCAGGTCCATGGCATCAAAAAATAGTAAGAGTATCTAAATAAGATCCTCCCAAGAACAGCCAAACACATTCCCGTGAAAGTGTACCCAGCGTATGCCACAATGTCCAACAAGGGTGCCTCTCCACTGCCCAACGAAAGTAAGGTTACCTTCAGCAGCATCACTTGCATACACCAGCCAAGCAGTCCCTTAACAAACAGCCAGTTTAGTGCTTCTGGGCTAAACCTGGCAAAAATGAAACAGGAGGATAAAGTGTGTTAATTTCAAATTCTACATCATTTGGCCAAAGATCTTCCTAAAATAGTGCAATAGTTATTGATCCAATTAACGATTTTACGTGTTTATATTTGCTTTTGTGCCAAATGGGAAGCAATTGCTATCGATGAATAAAGGTACTCCCAAAATGCTAAACAAACAATGTCATAGTGCAGCAGCAAACAACATTGCAATTATGCTAGACTTGGAACAAAAGATGAGGTTGCTTAATTAATTATTTGATTCATGAATAAGAATATGGGAGCATAAGTATTAGCTTTAAATGATAACAAAACCTGAAAACATTGTTTCATTTTGATGAGAAGGTTCATGGTAACATGTTACTTACTTTCCTTGAAGACCCAACGAAAAGCCAGCCAGAACAACATAAGTACCAAAAGCCATGAATGGAATGTACAAGTCTGGTGCATTTATGTCATAAATTGGAGGTTTATAGGATAGTCTGCCTCCTACTGGTTCAGTTATTCGTGTCCAATGACCCTGAACAAAAGGAAGACAAGAGAATGATATGTAAACTATTAGAAAAAATGAAAAATTGTGTCAATTAGAAATATGAGAAATGTAAATCAGTGCTCACCCTGTGTAAGAAAGGAAATAGAACAACCTTCAATTTGTTCCTCACATATTGGTCATTGACTTGGAAATAGTACTGGGGATCAGAGAAATACCTACTGATCTGTTCATTTCAAACTGAAATGTCAATAGCAAGAAATACAACTAAATCATATTTAATGGATATAGATCTAAATAGAAGCATCTACATTTATGTAAATTGGCATGCAAGAAAATGCCTCCAAAAGATTCTACATCTCGATATTAAAACCCTTAACTGTAACACAATATAACATTTGAATCACATATTAGATATCAACTTTCCCCCCTTTCTTTTGGAATGCAGCTTCTAAAAAAAACTCTACCTAAGATCTTTGCAGACCCCTTCTCCACTATAGATTGATAGCTGATCCAGCCGCAAGAACTTGATGCTAACCTTTCTCTAAGTGATTATTTTCTTTTAAAGCAAACAATCATAACTGAGCTTCTCTAAAATTCAGATTTCCTCTAACTCATTATTCATAGAATGTGGGAATATCTTCCAACCCATGCCATAAAATAACATACAAAACGATGAAAGCAATAACCCAATATCTCTAGTTATAGTCAGAGCATTCAGCTTATTATCAAGGGTACCATTTATTTTTAAGCTTAACCATTATAAATCATAGCCCTTCACATACTACTTACATTGCTTTGCACATATTCAGAGCTCGATCCCAAAATTCTCTCTCCATATGCACCCAGTCCACCTCGTATAAGTCCTGAACCAGCTCCATAAAATGCATTCCCGAATGGATTAAGCTGGGGATTCGCTGCTGGCCTAGGCACCCCAGGCTGGGTTCCAACATTATTGTACATATCTGTAATAGAAGATAACATGAGGTCAAAGTTAGGACAAGTTTTCTTCTAAAGGAAGAACATATATCAAGAAGGAGCACCTTTTGGATGCTGCTCTACTCTAGTTTTAATAATTGAAGTAGGTAATATTGCTAAAATTAATTGAATAATAAATTAAATTCTAGCATTCAGTCGCAGAAAATAGGAGCTTCAAACTAAAATGGGAACCAAGCGAACAAAAGGCCATACTTATTGTTACTTACGCATATGATAAAATTATTACATCCAACCAACAGCTGAGATTAGTTTAGCTTGAGTAAATGTTTAAAATGCAACTAATCAGATACCTCTCTTGAGTCTCCTTCTCTAAGGAAAGATTGCATCTTTTACTCTTTGGCCCAAAATGAGTCTACTTATTCTAAAAAAAATTGTCTCGAAATGATATTTCACGAAGTTAGTTATAAATATCAGCTAAATTAGTTAGAAACACTTGAGTTTGTAATACTAAATACACATGGGTATATAAGAGGAAGTATACACTAACTTGTTCTTAATTTTTGCACCAAAAAAAAAAAAAAGGAAAGTGAACACCCGTAATAGTTTATCTACACCTATATACAAAAGATTAAGCATTAACTCGCGAATGGCAGCCAAAGCGAGTTAAGGACTAATAGCAGAAAGGGTTAGCACCATAAGGAACTAGCCCCAAGTCAAATCTCCAAGTTTTGTCTTTCCAACAGGCAACAGCAAATTAACTATCCTCAGAGAAGCAATCCTACCCAGGAATTCAGACATCCCCATACCCTGTTGTTTTGAATTAACCAAAGTAAAAACAAAAGTGTAATTTGTAAATTGTAACATCAATAGTGTATAATAACTTGGCTTGATTCCATATCCCGACACAATAAGTCTTGTACAAAGGGTGGATTTGAGGATCAATTTAGTGTACATCTCACAACATACTGCATAGGAGTGCATCAGTTTTGATCCATGCAATCCGTTCACTTCCAGTTACTTATACGTCTTCCGCTTTTGTAATACGATGATCCTCCACTCCTTGTCTGGAAAATCACAATTCCACATAAGCAGTCCAAGATGAGTAATTCACACTTCCCACCAATTTTTCACAAGTGATCCCGACGAAAATGCAGAAATTTACCCTTTAGTATTATCTATCAAGGGAGCAAAACTGTAGCCAAAATCTCCAGACATCTTTAAACTTGAAAAAAAAAACTGGAAAAAAAAAATAGTAAACTGATATTTTAGCCACCTGCAACAGTAAATGGATGCCGGAGGTGATTCTGGCAGTGAAGGGCAGTGAAAAGTTGCAAGAGACTCGCCGCAGTGGTTGGAGGTAAACCCCACAGGCAGTGATATCAGACACTCGCCAGAGTAGGAGATCGGCGAGAAGAGGTGACGATTAATGGCGGCCAGAGAATATTCTGGTGACGTATGGTGGCAAATTTGAGGTGGGTCATGTTGCCTACGCTGAATGAGCACAATGGTGCTGGTGGTAAGGTCCCACACTTGTCAGAAAGATATGATCGATGAGATGAAATTTTCACCCTACCAGTCACTGTTGTGGAACGTGTGGCATCAGATGGGGCTAAGGTTGTGAGGGTTCACCGGCAATGAGGAGTTAACCACAATGGTGTGACCAGATTGTCAATTGGACAATAAAAGGAAGGTCGTAGCTTCTCCGGAGATGATGGTGAAAAAAAGTATGGGAAGAACGACAAACATAAGCTAGAATTTGAATTTTGAAAGCTCTAATACCATGTGAAGTTTGTAAAATTCTTCTTTATTAATTGATTCGGCCAACTAAAAATTTCAAAGAGTTCATAGGATATAATGAACCTATTTCAATATGGAAAATAATATGAAAACTAAAAGAGATACGATTCCTACTCCTACTATATTCTTGATACTCTTGAGTTCCAAAATTGGTGCATCGTGAATTTAAAAATACATAACCAAGCACGCCACCAAGTGTCAAACAACAACACACAAGTTTTTTATTCATAAATGTGAATCAAATGCAAAATCAAGACATCGAATGTGATAAAAGAACTTTACATATATGATTCAAGATATGCTTCCACAAGTCTACCTCAATAACTATGATTTGCTTTGCAATCAACAATTTCACTAATTAGAATCACATAGGTTTCAACCACCCTTGCATATGACATGATGCAGCCAATCCAACAAATGGAAGCAAAAGGAACGTTTATTTTTCATGCAGACATCAAAACCAAGAAGACATTAATATTTTGTGTAATAAATCCATAAGAAAAAAAGTTGACCTCAATAGAAACAAATTGCACAAGCACTTCTTAGAGCATTTCCATGACACAATAACATTCACAGCAAGATGAAGAATAGTAGTACCTAGCATGCAAGTGACCAGACACAAACAAAAGCGAAACAAACAAATAAGAATGCTATGACGTTAGAATTTTCTCTCCCATTTGTATCTTATTAGTTATTATATACCAGTGTCCTTACTCTTAACATTTCAATGACACCTGAAAGGCTGAAATTGTAACACAATCAATGTTTCACCACATATTGGCTTCCTAGATATACTCCTTTCCATTAATCAGTCATTTAGTCATTTCTTCTATAGATGATAACTGATAACAGAAACTAATGCAGCTTTAATTCCTAATTTCATGTAACATATAAGTCAGGGTAGAAATACTCAATACCAATTCTTACTTTGTGCAGTCTTCCAGCTTCTATCAAACTAACCAGTCGTGCATCTTCTCTCATGTTAAACCTAGAAAAGCACTTAATTGCTTTGGAAACATAAAACCGCCTTTTGCAGCGGCCCTAAAATAAGGCGCATTTCTTTGAATGTCTTCAGAAAGGAAAAAATCACATCTCAACTCTCATCTTCAGACTACCAACACTTTCTTTCAGAAAACCAATAGATCAAACTAACTACAAAATTAAAGCTTTGCAGCACTAAAACTTCCCTCCACTTCTTTAAAGCTTTTTTCTATAGCAACATTTTCACGACTACAAATAACGAACTAAGCAGGCACAAACATAAGTTTGATTCATTTATAGCCCTCACAGACATTTGAAGTCCCTAAATTCCCAGATTTGATAGGAAGAAATTAGCATCGAAGTCCAAAAACCAAATTGAGTATCCAATTCATGCCACCACAGAAAATTCGCACAGATAACGAGCCGGAATCACAGAAAATTCGGAAAACAAGTGCGGTATATAGAGACTCAGAGACAGAGATTTGGATCTGAAAATCGCACCTTGGATCAGTGGTGAGGGGCCCAGCGAGCAGATCTGAATACCGGCTGGGGATCGGCGAGAGCCCCGGCGAGGAGTTGGGGTCGATCGTCCACGTCGATGGTCGTAGTGAAAACTGAAGACTGAGAAGAGAAGCAAAGGAGTGTAGAACAAAATATTTATCCGAGAGTGTGTTGCACGCCAGAGTCACGTGCAGACAACCCCGGTTTACTTCTGCGTTAGCAAAACATATATAGTTGCTAAAATACTGTTTTTGTTAGAAAATAATGTCTCTGGTCACACGTCTTGCACATAATAAATTAATTTTTTAATATACATTTTTTACCTTTGTGATGATTAAACATGATCAATCATAAATATTGAAATTTGATTTGTTAAACTTCTGCAAAGCATTAACCAAGTACTTTCGGGTTTGACAACCCGAACTACTAAAAGAATTATGTACTGCATTGACATGCACAGTACGCTTACTGAATTCAATTCAAGGGTCTATGTTGGCCTGAGGTCAAAAGGGCCTACGATGGATTGAGTTCGGAAGTGTCTAAGATGACCTTAAGTCAGTAGGGCCTATAGCGGCTTTAGATAGATAGCCTGAAGTTAAATGCTTAAAATGTCTTGATGTCGGATGTTGTTGATTTTAAAGTTGGGAGAGTTTGAGTCTTAGACACTATGGAGTTTGAGATCTTTCAGATACGAAGGAGCATGTAACTCTTTAAGGCATGAGATATTCATGGTTCGAGGATGTGACTCTTTAAGGCCAAAGTTCTTCAATATGGGCTGAACTTGTGGCTCTTAAGGTCCTTCGATTTTCATGGCCAGGGAATATAGCTCTTTAGTGCCTAAGGTCTTCATATCCCGAGCATGTGGCTCTTCCCAAGCCAAGTAAAGCAGAAGGAGTCAGATGCTTCTTCTATTCTTTTCCTTGGCGCAGCTATAGGCCATCATGAACTTGAACCAGAGACCTCGCCCGAACGACTAAGGTATTCATAACCTAAGCTTGTGAGTTGTGTCTCTTTAAAGCCTAAGGTCTTCATGGCATGGGCATACGTCTCTTTAGGGCAGATTGTCTTTTGAGCCTGAGTATGTTACTCTTCATGGTTGACCGTCGTCCGAGCATGTGGGTCTTTATGGTAGATTATCATTTGAGATGCCATGTGATTTTTCATGGCCAATTGTTGTTCATTTCATGTATGACTATGTGGATCTTTAAGGCTAATACCTTCCTAAGTTTGTGGCTCTTAATTACCTCACTCCCTTCTGCCCCTATCCAAGATGAAGGTGGTCAAGACTGTATTTTAAATATTCTAACATTGTGTGTCTCAATTTTTAGGTATTTTGAGTCCACTGTGGTCAAGCCTCATGAGACTTCATGTCTCTCAATGCCATATCTAGATGAGCCTTATGTGATTCTTAAGTCTTCCGAGGTCATGCATAATTGAGTCTTATGAGACTCTTTAGGTAATTTGAGGCTATTTATTTTTCAGCCTCTTAGGGCTTCATGTTTTCTAAGTCCATGTGAAAGAACATCAACCTACCCAGTGTACATAAGAAACCAAAACAACCTAAAACCATTAAATCTAATAAAAAGTAAGCTAAAAATCAAAAGACTAACAATTAAAGTAAAAGAGAGCAAATTAATCATCTTCCCTTCTCAAATTAAGCTCAAACTATGCATAATTTAACCATAGTGCAACAAGATCGATGCTATATAACTCTATTAGAACCTGAGAAGTATCACTTGAACTACTAGTAGGAAGTTTTATTTTCATAAAACTACAGTGATAATTCGGTTGAAGAGGTAAGTAACAATTAAAGTGCAATCTCCACAAAAAATTAAGTTGTAAGCTTGCCTAAAATCGTATAGCACAAGACATATTAAGAAGAAGGTGATGCATACATACGTTCAACCACCCCATTTTGTTGGAGAATGCCATAACAAATAAATTGATGAAAGTTGATGATCTTTTGTTGCACAACACGACACGAGCATTGTGGTGCAGGGTCTATGAGATTCAACTTATGCCAAATCACACCAAGTTAATTATAATAAGTTGTCATCTTGTTGATGTAACATGACAATATGACATTCAAAGTCATATGTGCGAGAACCATTAGCAGCGGAATAACAATCTTGTAAATCAGATAATATTGTACCAACATATTTGGCATAGAGAACCGCATGAGCTGAAAATGTACCCAACACTATATATATGAGATTCATCTGTGAACTCATAGAGCCTATGATGTACACTATTATCACAAGTCGAAAATAAAATAAGTTCAGCTCACTAACGTTTCTGCAAGTAAAAGTAACAGTACAATGTAGACGAAAGAATCCATCAAAATGTCAAAATAGAAGTATAAAACTCAAATATGACTTGGGAAGCTAGTGCGAGTTTGAAAATGAAATGAGGTACACTTGTGTAATTAACAGGAGACAGAAGATACTGTCAGACCAATATACACAAAGAAGTGGTCTAGTTTACCACAAAGAAGTCTAGCCTCCAACATTTCAACATCTTTACTATACTCAAATCTGCAATGTGTATCTATGGGCTAACTCTTTTGGAAATCAACTGTACTCTTCTAAGATATGCATTTCTATGGTTTAGCCTGATTATGCCATCAAACTATACTCAACAGTAGTAGTTATTAACTGAGCTATACTTCCTTCAACTCTTCTTACTGCCCATGGTAGCGCCTCGCAATATAAGCCCTCTTCTCCTGGCGTTTGCGAATAAATGATTCGGCAGGAGGAGGCAGTTTTCTTATCAACAACCCCTTCAGTTCTTTTATACCTTCGCTCAGAAGTTTTGCTAATCCATCGATCTCTGATTCATATTGCTCGTATATGAAGAAGGATGAGAACGCAAAGACCAGACCTGCATTTTATCTCCAAAAGTGTTAATGTCACCAAAAATAAAATATCAGCTAGGTCTCAAATGGTAAATTTAACAATCCTTACCCATACCAATCACCAGTTTCAAAGAATGTGACAGAACCAACTTGAGGAGATACAGAGGCCCTGCAACCTGCATTTATTAAAAAAGTTATGCAAGGAATGGAATCCAAAAGAAAACAGCTACAAATACTGTACTGATCTAATGTATTTCAGCTTTTGTGATTGTAAAAAAATAGCGCACTGAACGCTTACGCAACAATGACTTAAATGATTATCATAAACATGTAAATTGGATATGCAAATAGTGATGTGTTGGTTTCTCCAAACACCACCTCCCGCTGCACAGTTGAGAAAAGTTTTCCCCAGCACAAGTGCACAACTGTGATTTGAATTGTATTGGAGTAAGAAAATGCAGCGTTGAGAATTGAGAAACACTAGTATACCTAAGCTATTTCAAGCAAGAGGTACGATGTATATGATTTAGTGAACTATTGACTTTCAGTTCAATCAAACAGTAACACAATGCAACCACATTTTACTCTCCTAGCACCAGATGAAACACACTTGCCTCAAGAACAACTATCTTATCAGCCAAAGCGATAAAATACACCCAATATGGAAGAATTATTCAACTTTCACGGTAGCTTGTTTCCAGAAAAACTATAGATCCCTATTTTCCTAGATAAGAATATCTTGAAGTGTCTCCTAGTAAGGTCCTCTGTTATTAGGTGACTCTTCTGAGGAAAGTGGACCCAGGTAAATTTCCCAGAAGTGCACTACAGAGATTCATGATGGTCTAAGAGGTAATTAGCAAAGACATTCAAATCTCTTGTTTTAATACACTGAAAGAACTGAAACGCTCCAAAAGCACTCTTTTCCCATCCTCCATGCAAATATTATAAAATAGCTAACAAAATATCACACTAGATTTTTACTCGGTTCTTAAAACTGGGGACTCAAAATACCTGGACTAAATCATTCCTAAAGATGTGATATGCATTAGAAGGGTTAAGAACTAACCTTTAATGTACAACTTGCTGACTTAAAACCCATAGATTATAGAAGCAAATGTATTATGCTAGCAAAATATTTGGAATAAAAACATGCTTAGGACTACACAAGGAATATATCTAGGTCAAACACTTCCTGATGTCTCTAGACTCTTCATGTCTATTTAGTGAAGACAGTTGTCATACTCTACCAATTACAAAAGATTACGGTTATAAAACTAACAGGAATTTTTTTGGATTTAAGTTGAAAAATAAAAAAGAAAACAATGGAAAGAAAAAGAAGAAGAAATATAGTCATATTTAATCACCTTCATGAAAGTATTCCAATCATCTCCTTGGGCTAAACGTTTTAATACACGAACGCATCTGTTCCAACGATGTATTAAGGCTATAATGAAATCTTTCGCTGCTGTATCTGAGATTTCAAAAGTAGATGAAGATATCCTCCGAACAGTAAGGCCCAATCTGTTGCAAAGGCACCACAGTCAATAGACCTGAAATAAATTTTCAGAGAGTGGATCTCAATTACTAAACAAAAGACCGAAACCTAGGAAGTTGGTCAAGGAAACAAGCCAAAAGTTAAACAGCACCACCCAAATAGTATAAACAAACAAAATATCGGTCTTAAAAAGTATCCATGTAAGAGATGTTTTTACTAATGATCAAAGTTTTAATTTTGCAGAGATTTAATTCTGCCCCATAATCTGAAACACACATGCACAACATGAGCCAAATCAAACTGTTGAATGCCGAACTAAAATACTACTATTTAAAGAAACAAGTGGACACTATATATAATTATTAACAAGAGAAAGAGACAAAAAATATTGACCGCGTTATGAAATTAAAGCCACAGAAAACCTAGTATTGTCTACAGAAATTACTTTAATCTTTTTTAGTATTAAAACTCACATGTTTGGTGGTAGAAATCTGTAAAAGTAGAGGATGATGGCGAATAGCATCAGAAGATTGGTAGAGGCTGAGATGAAAGTTCTTCCACAGAGGAAAAACCAGTAAAACAACATAGCAAGAGCAACGAAGTAAGTAAATGTTTTCTTCTCATCTCTCCAGAGCAAAATCTCCGCAACTGCATACACATAATGTCAAGGTCATTCAACAAAAAACAATTATCTAACTAACGCCTTATGATTCAAAAATAAATTGACTGTTCGGATTCCAACTCTGGGATGAACCTATTTAAAAACTGCATGTTGGACCTTCAAGTAATGCTCCAACATTTTGCTTGAACTAAATGTTCCATTTAATGGATGAGAACCGACTTAGATTTTCAGGTCAAGGGGTTGTGGACCATGATGCTGCCACAAACAACAATGCCCTTTAGATAAGTCTTTTAAAGGGAAAAATGAATAGTAATATTAACATCCTTCCCATGTTAAAACATTACAAATAATTAAATGCAGTAATGCAGCAGCACAGAATTAGCTTCTGCCAAACTCAAGAATAGTGATGAGATGGAGAGGCAATCAATAAGAACTAGCTCTAGCCCGCAAAGAAACTCAACTAGGTTTCTTATGCCTATGGCAACCCTAGTCCAGACCATTAGGTGATGCTAGCCCAATCAATTTTAATGGATAAAGTATGGCCAGGTTGTAAAGTATATGCTTATACAAGAACACTTGCTCAGTTATACACATAGTGTATGTGCTAAAAGTGTTGAGACTTGAGACTGGTGTGAAGAAATTTATTGATAAAACACAATTACCTTTCCCTCTGCCTAGCAGCTTGTCCATCTTTGATTGATAAGTAAAATCATCATATCTGGCAAAAGGCGAATCATTGGCTAAATAAGAGAATGATTCAACTGTCAACATGACTCCTTCCTGCATATTCAGCAATTATACCTCAAAATCTGTGTTGTAAGGCATAGAATCAAGATTAAACACAGTTACCATAACTCAAGCTATAATGGGGAATGGGATTGATGACCAGGCTTAACTTAAGAGAATTAAGATCCTACCTTTCAAGATGCCAAAGTTTGTTGGACCAGAGGAATAACCATTAATTTTCTAGCTACCTAACCAAGATAGCTTTTGAAAGGACAAAGAGATTATCTCACTGAAACCGATAATTAGTGAATGCCTAAAGTATGACTCCTAGGTTTGACAAATTAAATGTTGGGTGCTTAATTTCTACAAGTATGTAGCAAGTGAGTGAAAGATCCATTCACCACTCCATTCTACAGGGGTCGTCTTCTTTGATCCAATATGAATGAAATAATAATACGGGAACATTTTGTGAAAGTAAAATATCCATAAGTTGCAAACAAGGTTTAAAGGGTCAAATTTAAGAGATGCAATAGTGCAAAACAACATATGGCCTGTTTTAGTTTATACGAGCATAACAAAATAACACAAACCCAGCAACCACTCCAGGGTTGAAGTAAAACAAGAAAGAAAAGGAAAAACTTACTTTCAAAGAGACAACTGGCGTATATCCCAGATGTGTTCGAGCTGCAGTGCAGTCAAAAGTTCTATTGCGTGTGGCTAGTTGAAAAATGTAAGGATCTGATAAAGAACGGTTAAGTTTTATGATGTCTAACTTTTGCTGTGCCCACCTTATAAGCGAGATTATATACCAAACAACACTGGCTGGAAGCTTTATGTACGGTCTGCAGTCAGAGTCAGTGGGATGTCAATTTTGAAAAGCAATACAAGAACCATTATGCAGTGAAAATCAAAGCTTTAAGGCTTTGTCATCTCGGCAGTACCAATGAGACAGCTTGCTAATAACACAAAAAAAAATTACACCAAGGAAGTTACGAATCAAAAAGGGATCATGTGATTATGAGGCTAGTGATGGTATTGAGTTTTGACCCACGATATGAAAAGAATATCACATTTAATATTGGTGTTCGTTATTCTCACTCAAAAACTAAAATAACAAGAACTTCACTAAATATTTTCATGCCAAAATTGCTAATTCCAAATCAAGAAGAAAATTACATTGATGATTTGCAACAGACATCAATGAAGGTCGATATAGGTGATGACTGTTACTAGGACTAGAGTCAGATATTTTTCCCCAAGGAAGAACATTTTTACAAATTTGAATTTCTCTAACAAGATCAGGGTGCTCACTTTACCTCTGATATCCCAGTTCTTCCATTATAAGAGCCACAAACTCCCACAACTTCACAGGCTCCAGATTGGTGATAAAAAATGCCTACAAAAAAATTGCACAATCTCTTTCTTATGCATGGATCTAATTAGATTGCAAACACAGGGACATGTACACCTAATCAATGGGCATGGCTAGGCAATGGAGATATCCCAAACCAAAGTCCACCCAGCAATCAGGTACCCGGGAAGCTATGAGGATGTTCAAAGTATGGAAGTACCTTTCCAGCCACAGTGACCACCCGAGAAACTAGAGCTTCCTCTGCACAGATATGAGCATGGGCAACATTATCAACGTAAGTGAAGTCAGACAAATTTTCACCAGTTCCTGTAATATACTGAAGGAAAAAATAAATCAGTTCACACAAAAATATTCCATGAACTCAAAGCAAATTACAACCAAAATGAAATGAATGATAGTTGAACTTATTTGATAACAAGCAGCTGGGTTCAGTAAATGAGTTTTATGACAACTCAACATGAAATCTCAGCTAAATTTTAAGCAGAATGGCTTCCAAGCAACATATGAGATTCAGAGTTAAGAGAAACACCATTTGAAAATGAGTTCCTTGATATATATATATATATATATATAGAGAGAGAGAGAGAGAGAGAGAGAGAGAACAAAGAGTCTCACCCACAATATTAGTGGCCGAGACTCATCCAAGACACAAAATAAATGGATTTGGGTGCACATTATCAAACCTTTGCCCAACCAGATTTTCCTTTAGTCACCAGAAGTGGCAAAAATTCTCTGTCTCCAGGTCCAAAGACATTGCTAGGACGAAGTGCACACGTTAAAGGGCCATCAATATTGTTAGCAAACAGGACAAGTGCTTCTGCTTGAGCCTTAAGGTCACTCAACACGTCCTCAAACTGTTTCATTGAACACATTATCAGATACAGTAGAGCTTTACCAAATAGAATTACCAAGCAGTGTTAAGGTGGACTCAACAACAGAAACATGCCTTCCAAGGACATCGCAAGGATTCATCTCCATTCAATATGTCAGATGAACCATCAAAAACTACATTAGCCGAGCTGTTGTATATTAACCGTTTAACCTTGCACTCCCGGCAAGCAGTGATGACGTTCTTTGCACCTGAAGGGAAAGATTGAATGCTAACAATCTGAAATTTGAAAGCTTTTAAATAATGCTTCAAAATGTTATCGTACTATGTTAAATGGCCCTCACCTTGAACAATAATCATGTAGCAATTATAGAAATCCCGTTCTTCTAAACTAGCATCTGTATAAAACACAACAGAAGAGCCTTCGAAAGCTGCAAAAGGTTCATGTTAACTGATTACTAAATTTCTCAACCCGAGTATTATAATTCATTTATGTAGAAAAAAGGTACTTCGAAAGGTGGCACAGAGAAAAAATATAGCAACTAAATAAGAATCTACAACCAAAGTCACATAACACTACAAAATTAGAAAGAAACATCAGAGCCATAACTGAAAATAACAACGTTCTTGCTTCTGCAACTTGTAGTTTTACAAGTTTTTCCAAATGAATGACACTCTAGAAACCCCTATATTTATTAAGTCTATATTGTGACCCTAGAAAATGGATGGAATTATGCAGGATTGTTCGAGTCCTAATGACAAAGTGACTTTGTAACTCGTGTATTGTTTTTGTCGCCACATGATGGCTAGTTCACACCCAAAGAATCTAGGATGACTTACATTAGCGAGAATATGAGATAGATTACATTAGCTTCGGAATATTTTCATTTCCTTAATCTGTGTTTACAGCAGTCATTCCATAGACATTTTCAGAATAGGAACAGATCAGTCATGCTGAAGCAAACAGTTAACCAATATTCAAGGTTCATGGTGAAGATTGACAAAGTAACTGCAGCTACTACCAGCATCGTTCTTGGTCGCATAATTGATACTGATAATCCAAAATTCCGTGCAGAGAACTGTATCTCACTCACTTTAGTTGATGTTTCATATATATTAAGTCCTAAGATTTTCCTTTCACAAGTTTGCTTACAAAAAGGGCACAATTGTGCACATTAATAATCCTCCAGACCCCACAATGGCGGGAGCCTCGTGCACTGGGCCGCCCTTATGTTTGGTTCAACAAAACAGGTTCAAATTAAGCATAGCTCCGGGTGTAACCTTCCGTTCTCATGGATCCCAAACGATAAACAATCGATAGCTTTTCCTTTTCCGATAGTTCCAATGCAAGTACCAATTTACACTAACATACGGATACAGAATTGGGAAATCGAACGAGAAAGAAGAAGAAGAATGAAAATGAAAAGTACCTTTGATGATTTGGGATTTGTCGCGGACATCGACGTGGAAATAAGAGGCGCGACCAGAGGAGAGGGCCTGAGAGAGGATCGCGTCGTGCCCGGAGGAATCGAGCTCGGGGGAGTGAGCGGAGTCGGCGACTCGAACGATCCAATCACCGAGTTGAAGGAGCTTGAAGACTAGAGATCTACCAACAAAACCACGCCCACCAAGAACCACGCAGGTTCTGGCGTTGTCTTCAATCGCCATTGTCGGACCTTTTTCTTCTCTGGGACGATCGATTGATCACAATTCACAATGTATTCAAGAAATGCTTTGATTGACTCTGCTCTCTCTGCTTGGCGCGGAAATTATATATGTGAATCAATGTTTCAGTTTTGCGGTGGTGGGGTTCACTTGGTCGTGGGGTCCATGACGAATCAGGGGATTTTCAATTTCTCTCTTTTACTCAAATCGAAGTATATTTTTTTATAGGAAAAAGTATCCCAAGGGTCCTGAAGTTTCAGGGGTGTTCCGCTCGGGTCCTCAAACTATGATTTGTTCTGCTGGGGTCATACTTCACTGAATTTTGTTCTCGCGCAGGACATTCTGTTAAGTTACTAACGGAATCCGTCCAAACTGACTGACGGTGTTAA
>JAYMTF010003423.1:0-15250 GCA_036897485.1 Pelargonium nanum | reverse complement strand
AGCCTTCGTGCGCAAGGCCGCGTGCGCGAGCCTTCGTGCGCGAGGCCGCGTGCGCGAGCCTTGGTATGGATTATTGGAGCACCTCTGCACCAAATACAAATTGGCTTAGTTTAGTGACGTGATGATTTTTATAATTTGACAATGAAAAGATAACAGGTATATATCCATAAATTAATCATATTTTCCTACGTGGAATCCATTTTCATAGAGTCAAGTGCATTTTGGTCAACAAAGCTGGCTGCACCTCTGCTTGGTATGGATTATTGGAGCATTCTACACGTTTTTTATTTTATTTTTCAGTGGAAATGATAATTTTTAATAATTAATAAAACTCTTTTTTTTTCAACTTGAACTTGGATAAATAAGAAACCAAAAAAAAAATCATAAAATAATTGTGCAAAATATTAGCTGATTTATAACAAAAAAAAAATATAATGTGTAGAGTATTTTTGAGGTAAAAAGTAGTGAGGTGAGTGATTAATTAGTGAGCCATTAATTATCAATGAACATTAACATAATTAACCCAACTTAACTTTCCATCACGTGCATCTAATTTCTCTCACGAATCATTTGAGTTTTGATATGCTAAAACTGAAAAGTGTCATAGCTGAGCTGACACTAAAGTGCTGATAATAAGTATTTAATTAAATTTAAATACTGTAAATAAAAATCCTTTTTGATGGTGACATTACTTATGTGTCTTTTAAATTTTGTTATAATAAGTAAATAGTTTATTTGTGCATATTATAATCACATTATGGAATCAATGTGAGAGCTCTAAAGATTATCTTCAAAATTCAAAAACCTGATTTTGTAAACAAAAATTAATTAAGCAGAATAGTTGGCATTAATATGAAAGAAAAACCCAATAAAATGAGAATGATTGCATGTTCTGGTGTTGAAATGATTTGCAAGGAAATAAAGAAAGAATCAAATTTAGAAAGCTTCAGTTCCTGAAAATTACTGTACAAAACACTCAAGTACTTAGAAACTACTACACTGCAATCAAAAGTTCTAGTAAAGCTATTCAACACACACAAACTACCATTTTTTTTAATTATTATTTTGATGTTTGTTCTATTACTAAAATAAGAAATTATTTATGGGTGTATCAATAATATTTTTCTTAATGAGTTTTTTTTTATAGGCAAGCAGTACTATATATTGAATACCCGAAAGGGAAAATACAAGTACAAAGAAAGGCGTAAACCAAGCTATCAAACAACTGCTACAAAAGGACTACAGCTCCAAGTAGAGAAAGAAAATTCAATAGAAGGGACTCCAAGAAAACATGGAAGAAGGATAAATGAGTAAGTTTGTTAGTGTCTCTTTTGTTAAATATACTACATTGTATTATGTATAAGTTTTTTTTATTTTTTTATCCAAAAAGAGTGTCTAAATTAGATAATTCTGTCTATTTCATCTAGCTTTGAGTTTATTGATTTCTTTTTCGAGGGTAGACTAGTTAAGCGGGTAGCGCACCTGTTAGCTCGTTCTTCCTTGAGTTTAGACGGGGTTAGTGATTGGGTGGGGGTTTTCTACCCCATCCAGTTCGATAATTTGTTAGCTTTAGATTCTTCTCATTAATAACCTTTCAAATTCCCACAAAAAAATAAAGTATCTAAATTTAATTAATTTTGAAAATAGTGTTTAAGAAAAATTAATAATGCAAAAATTATTATGCAAAAAAAACATACACATAATATACTAACTTATTTGTAATTTCTATAAAAAGAAGGAAATAACTTTTACCTAACAAAATAGAAAGTAAAATCAATATTAACAAATTTGAACATAAATGATAAGGTTTTAATGAAATGATCCGTACTTATTATCTCTTTTTATATAAAAGTCCAATTTTTTTCTCTTCCTTTTTATTTATTTAATAAATGAAGTGGAAAATATAAAATATAATACAGTTACTGAGAAACATCCTGCAATTGCCAAAAATTCAACATGAAAACGACCTTACAAAACAAACATACAAATCGGCTAACGTGCTGTTCTTGTAATTGGCCAAATTTTTGTAACCATCCCTTTATATATATATATATAGTTTTATTACCATCTCCCAACAATAACAATAAAAAATCCAGAGTTTGGTCACCATTTTTATTTTATTTCAATGGATTCAACATTTCATTAGTAAAATGTCACCTCTATCCCATTACCATTTAAGACATTAGTCAGTGCGCACCGTCACGTATTGTCTTTGCATGTAACATTGACGTATATTAAAAGGAGGCGACATTAAGTAAAACTTGATATATGATTATCGCTAAAATGTATAAAATGACGACTTAAAGTAAGTAAATTCTTTTAAGAAGTTGATTCCTTGTAAGATTTTAATGTCTCCGGTAAGATTTTGGCATCTTTTATGGAGGAAGAATAACATGTAAATTGCTTTCTTACCATCATAAAAATGCAGATTTAATCGATCTGATATGTCGATAAGGTCCATCGGATATGATTTGTTATAATACTTTAAATTATTCAATTAATACATATGTTGATTATAATATATTATGATCAAAATTGAAAATCTTAATTACGAGAGCTTATGTAATGATTGATATTATTAAGTTGTTTCCCATATATTTTATGTCTATTTCAATCATTTCAACAATTGATACGTCAATTACTTTTATCTTAACTACTGCTACAATAAACTCTATCTTTTAGGACAACTCCTTATATATTCTTATAATTTTAACCATCTTTTGAACGTTCTTTAGTATTGTTACCAAACAAGGCCTTAAGTAAAGCCCGAAACAACATACGATTAGTCAAATTAGCTTATTAGTATATTGCAGTGACATTAATTGTATGACTAATAAACTTTAATTTCTCTCCTTACTTGTAGCTCCTAGAATTCGAATACCGAAAACATTTTCTATACATACACAGCAAAATCCAAGCGATTCCACTCGAGGGGACGAGAGATTCCCGGAGAACCAAGCGTGGGCTTATTAATCAAATCTCTAATTTATTTTAAATCTTAATCTCAATTAATTACCATTAAATAATTCACTTTACGTGCAACACAACTCAGCACCCCCATTATTTTATCATTAAAATACTCACCACCTAAATTTCTGAGCACCAAAATTCAAAATATTTTAAGAAAACACTTTTGATGTTTCCTAAAATAATATTTTCGTTTACGAAGTTTTTAAATTATTTTAAAAATGAGCTCACAACAGTACAAATAGAGACAGCCCTTAGCGGTTGCTATCGATAAGGACGCCTAAAAAAGAGCCAAGGAATGGACGGTCCAGATGGAGTTTTTTGCGAGGATCTGAGGAATTGTGACCGTTGATTTTTTAACTGATCAGCTTTCGGACACAAAAAGGACAGGTCCATGGAGTCCATGCCGAGACAGTGGAACCCATAATATCATGTCTTTTTCACGGAACTGACAGATGTACCCTTGGCTTACATGGGACGAGGATGGTACTGTTTGTGACAGACCAGGGGCGTTTTCGTCATTTCGGAGGGAGAATCAATAATGGTTGTGTGTGTTGGTGATGGTACCTGCACCTGAGGTAACATCAGGTGGGGACCACTTTCTTACCATATATAGTAAAAGAAATACAGTAATTATCTGATTGGTTGCTTTTTTTGAATTGTTTTCCATTTTGACATTGTAAAAAAATAAAAAATAAAAAAACTCTTTCTATTCTTTGTAAATTTTTCATCCAATATTTTTTTAAATCACTGTCATTAAATTCGTCGTTACTATTGACTCGTCTTGTACGATATTATTACAGACATATTGTTATGTTTGAATCCTCATTGTATGTTGATTTGTGAGAGTATGACCACTACATGTCAAGTAATTGTTTTTATATTATTTTATTCTAAATCGTATTTTATACGTTTTGTTATTATTATAGTTTGTTTTTATTGTCGTAGATCGTTGAAATTTTCAGTATGTCTTTTATAGTTATCAGTTCCACAACGGGAGATGATGATGTGTCCAATGAGATGGAGTTATTGTGAACAGTGAAATCAACTTTGGACCGTCCATGTTTAATATGATAGAGCTGATAACATATAGTAATAATTGCAGTAATTGTTAAGTTTAGTTAATAATTATATTATTAAAAATCAAATCAGAATCATAGTAGCAATACTACTAATAATTACTTCTATAAATTTCAAATATCTTTCAATTTAATGTACATTATTAAAGTTGTTATGCATGACAACATAAAAAGTTGTACACATAAATGAACACACTATAGTCTATCACCTTCCAATAATCAACTCAAGCTTGCAACACCAAAAGAGAAGTGAATAAAAAAGTAATTTTCGTATGTTGAGCAAAGAGAGGTGACATATGTATAAAAATATTTTGACGGAATGTCCGGCTCGATTTTTGAAAATCTTTGGAATATAACGGCCTTTTCGCTTATCTTTTATACTAAAATGAAACGTTTGGTAATTCAGGACCAAAATGACATGAACTGGATAGTTCAGGGACCATCTTAGACATTTTTCCTACAAATAGTGTATTGATTACAAGACATGACATATTAGTCACTAGTAAGTTTATTAACATCACGATTTCTGTTAATGTGTACGTAATTAAATTCCTACCAAGGTAGCATTGTTATGACAATGTTTTAGTTGTCTAACTCAAGTGTACATAGAGATAGCTCATACAAAGAAAACTGTGGGTACATAATGAACGAATATCTCAACATTAACTTAGTTAACTAGAACAATCGAATTTATAAAATAAAAACATATATATATAAACCCAAGATCAATCCATATCAAATATGTGTCAATCGTACTACACATTCAAATCTTATTTTTCTTCACCTCTTGTTGTTGAACCTCTATATTCGTTTGCAAATCCTTGTATTAATATTTCACAGAATAGAACGATAAACTAGTAAATCTATTTTCATCACTTGTCTCTTGTGAAAGACAACTTTTATGTCAATCCCCTATTATAATACTATAGTTTCTACAAGTTACTCAACAATCAAACATTAATGAATCGGATCATCTATAGACGTCTCTACATGACGGTGACTGCATGAGATAAGTTGTGCAAACAAACATGTCCTATATATGTTAGGTGATTCTTTGTTTAAATTATCACTTCATTTAATGAAAATTCCAAATTTAAGACAAGTAACATTAAACAAGTCCATTTGTCCAAAAAAATGTAGTGTGATTGTGATAGTAGTAGTAGATTTCCAGGGAGGAGATCATGGCCGTAGGTTTGAACAAGTGATGATGATTGGTGGCAGTGGCAGTACACTACACACTGTATGATGGGAGTGAGTACTTAACCCATAGTTAGTCACACATGATTGGATTGGACGGACGGCCCTGATGTCATCATCACCATAACCAAACTTCACATCAGATAATTCCTCATTATTCAATCAATGGTCCCCACAACTCCTCAGATCAGATCCAGCCGTGCACCGCGAATCATCAGATTCCCATTTCCGCTACACATCATCACACCGTATTTATATCTCCGTCTCATATCACGATATTTTGTAATATCTCGTCCTCACGCTCTCACGTACACCCGTTTTCTGCGGCTCCCTTTCGTTTCCTCAGCTCGGATAAGATTCGGGCAGATCTCACCGTCGATCGGACGGCTGGTGTGTGTTTTGGACACGTGTCGGTATCGGGACTGTTGATCAAAGTCTACAACTTGACTTGCTTAACCATGGTTAAAAAGTAACCTCACCTTATCCTCTCTCTCATCTCTCTTTCTCTCTCTTATAAGCTCTGCGATGTATAATTATTCACAGATCTAAAAATAACCCATTTTCGATTTCAACCACTACTAAAAAATACCCAAAACCAAAACCATCTCTGTTTCGCTAAAACAGTTCCTGGGTTTGTGTTTTGGTGCTCAAAGCTTGAATCTTTACATGACTGTGGAGAAGGTTTCGAAGGCAATGGCGTGCTCGTTTCCGGAGGAGGTTCTGGAGCATGTGTTCTCGTTCATAAACTCCGACAAGGACCGGAACTCGGTGTCTTTGGTGTGCAAATCGTGGTACGAGATCGAGCGGTGGTGCCGGAGGCGGGTGTTCGTCGGAAACTGCTACGCGGTGAGCCCGGCGATGGTGATCCGGCGGTTCCCGGAGGTGAGATCTCTGGAGCTGAAGGGGAAGCCGCACTTTGCGGACTTCAATCTGGTGCCGGAGGGTTGGGGAGGCTACGTGTATCCGTGGATCGCCGCCGTGGAACGGGCCTACCCGTGGCTGGAGGAGATCAGGCTGAAGCGTATGGTCATCACCGACGAGTGCTTGGAGCTGATTGCTAAGTCGTTTAAGAATTTCAAGGTTTTGGTCATGTCTTGCTGTGAAGGGTTCTCGACGGACGGACTCGCCGCCATTGCTGCTAATTGCAGGTTCGACTCGATTTCTTTTCTTTTTTGGGTTTGTTCGGTTCAGAAATGTGAAATGGGAGATGGGTTTGGGCTGTTTTTGATATTTTTGGATTGATGTGTTTGATTGGTTTGTTTTTGGGTCTTCTGGGTAAGTGAAAGTTTGGATTTTTATCTTTTTCAAATCTGGAGCTCAAAAGTGTAGAGAGAAAGTTGTGATTTGATTATAGTTTGAAGTTATTGGAGCATTGTTGTGTGTTGGGGTTTTGGTGTAGTGTTCAAATGTATGAACCCTAAGTTGTTTTTTTAGAGCTAGTTGAGCTGGTAATAATGATGAGTAAGTGTAAAGATCTGGGTTTTGTTTGTTGTATTCATTCGGTAATTAGAAAGTCACTCAGGTTACAGTGGTTGAACTCTGTTTTTGTGGTTGCTCTCTAGTATTTCCTCTTTTGGATGTCTGAACTCAAACCGTTTGTCATTTTGGTTTAATTGCCTAATACTGAAAACTTCCTTAAATAACTTCTTTTTTTTCCGTTTAGGTTGATTTTTGTGTGCTTATTTTGGTAGATTGTGTATCCATCAATTGGATTTTGTTTCTTGCATTTTTACATCTAGATCTGGAAGTTTTTTATTCTAATGGCTGGAACCAAGTCATTGAGTGATGATCACTGTGGCTCCATCTGCTTTTGCTAGTTTGTTTATTGTTGACATTTGTGGTATGAAGTTATTTTCAGGTTCTGGGTGGTTTCTTTTTGGATCTTTTTTTCCTTCTGGTTCTAAAAAAATTACTATCTTTCTCACTTATGTTCTGATTGGTATGGGCATTGATCTTTTCTATTTTTGGATGTTTGAGCTTGTTGAAGTTGTTATTTAAAATTTATAGTTGATAAATTTTTTAGTTCTTACCATTCAACTCCAAGATTCAGTCTATTTAATTTAATTTAATTTAATTTTTTGATTCTTTGGAAATTTGGGTCTTAGTTACTGATGGTTTATTTTAGCATCATCAATTGTTGTCTTTCTTGTAATTTATTGTCTTTGGAACCTCTCCAATTAAAGCAGCCAAATTTCAGTGGCAGATTAATAATATGAAGTTTTGTTAAACTTTTTTTATGCCCTATTTTGCTTATGCAGGAACCTGAGAGAGCTGGACTTGCGGGAGAGTGAAGTGGAAGATCTGAGTGGGCACTGGTTCAGCCATTTTCCTGACACATGTACATCACTTGTGTCCCTTAACATTGCCTGCTTAAGTTCAGAGGTGAGTTTCAATGCCCTGGAGCGCCTGGTGGGTAGGTGTCCTAACCTGAAGACTCTTCGTCTCAACCGCGCTGTGCCACTTGACAAATTAGCTAATATACTCCATCGAGCACCACAACTTGCTGAGTTAGGCACTGGTGCTTATTCGGCTGAGCTAAGACCTGAGGTCCTAACTAATCTAGCAGGTGCTTTATCGGGTTGCAAAGAACTAAAGAGTCTCTCTGGATTCTGGGATGTGGTCCCAGCCTATCTTCCAGCCGTGTATCCTATCTGCTCTGGGATGACGTCATTGAACCTAAGTTATGCCACTATCCAAAGTCCCGATCTTATCAAGCTCATTAGCCGGTGTCAGAATTTACAGCGCCTCTGGGTAAGTTCTACCATCATCATTGCATCTGTCATCCACCAGATTTGTAAAAATGACTTGGAACCTAGCCACCAATAGGTCATTAATTCAAGTTGGAGATACTTTATTGACACTTGTTATTGATTATTGTATTGAATCAACATGATAGCATCATAATCATTATTGTTTTGTATTTTAGAGCATTATTAATAAGAACATTGCATTCATCATCCACCTGTTTAGAACCTAGACACCACTAGGTCATTAATTCTAGTCGGGAATACTTTGTGGACACTTGTTCTTGATTATTGTATTGAATCAATAAAAAAAATCATGACACGTATCATGTATGAAGTATGTTGATTACACCTACCTGTTTATGATGGCTACAAGTGTTGAGAAATCATTAGCTAGAGTTTCACTGCCTATAGCTGATGAGAGACCACTCACCCTATAAATGTCTCACAGATGTAAAATGTACGTAATTTTGAAGTTGCTTCGACTTTATTTCACATATGAAGCGCATTATACGTTGTTTGCTCCCATGCTAATAAATAATTTGATATCAGGTATTGGATTACATTGAAGACAGTGGCCTTGATGCTATTGCGGAATCTTGCAAGGACTTGAGAGAGTTGAGGGTGTTCCCATCTGATCCTTTTGTCATGGAAGCTAACGTATCCTTGACAGAACGAGGCCTTGTATGTATTTCCGAGGGATGTCCTAAGCTCGAGTCGGTTCTATACTTTTGTCGGCAAATGTCTAATGCGGCATTGGTTACGATTGCCAGAAACTGTCCCAACTTCACTCGATTTCGTCTTTGTATCATTGAGCCACGAACCCCTGACTACCTAACCCTTCAGCCACTAGATGTGGGGTTTGGAGCCATTGTTGAGCACTGCAAGAATCTCCGGCGCCTTTCACTCTCTGGCCTCCTCACCGATCGTGTATTTGAGTACATTGGAACATATGCTAAAAAGCTAGAGATGCTATCTGTGGCCTTTGCTGGAGAGAGTGATTTAGGACTCCACCATGTGCTCTCCGGGTGTGAGAGTCTCCGAAAGCTAGAGATTAGGGACTGTCCGTTTGGGGACAAAGCTCTTTTGGCCAATGCTGGAAAGCTGGAGACAATGCGATCCCTTTGGATGTCTTCTTGCTCAGTGAGTTATGGAGCATGCAAGCTGCTAGGTCAGAAGATGCCCAAGCTTAACGTTGAAGTCATTGACGAGAGGGGACCCCCAGATTCCAGGTCAGATAGTTGCGCCGTTGAGAAGCTTTATATTTACAGAACCGTCGCAGGGCCAAGACACGACACCCCTAATTTTGTATGGACGATGGAGGAGGATTCTGCTATCAGGCTCTCGTGAGAGATCTTCGTAATGCATCCTCGAGCCCCTGGTGATGATGGAATGGATGATTCAGGTAGATCCTCCTATACAACCACTTGTTACACATTTAATTTTCACACAACTTGCTATAAATTGCAGTGTTGATTGAAGTGAAGTGGGAAGGAGATGTTCATGTACACTACCTGGCTTGAAAGCTTAATTGCCATTCATTTTACACCTGGCTGAGCTATGGGATAGCAGTTAGTGAACAATAAGGAAATGAAAAAAACTGTTGTAGTTGTCAAGTGTATTATTAAGAGAATTGTTCCTTTGGGACACAGTGACTGTAGACTTATGCATGTTATGCCTTTGTGTACCTTTTGTTGTTGGTGGGAATTATTCATATTGTGGACTCATTTGTTTTAGCTTTATTGAGGAATAAAATTTCAGGTTCAGATTATGAATTTAAATTAGCAACTATATAGTAATGTGTTGTATGGTTTGTTGATTAGCGTTTGGTGAAGTTGGGTCCCATAATTATATACTCCTATTTGTTGTGCAGGTGATTATCAATCATTGATTTCACCTAACCTCCATAGTATTGATTCATTATTGTTCCTATTGATTAAGATACTCAAGGCCTTGTTTGGTAACATTGGTGGTTCAAGTCTATTTTGGTCATTTCATTATTAGATACTTACACATTGTTATTATATTTAATGTTATTGAATTGTGATTGGTGATGATGATGGTGTGGAGCATTATTGAGAAACAGAGTTGCAGAGAAATAGAAATGGAAATAGAATCCAATCCCAGCAGAGCAGGCATGGAAGAGGACTGTGGTGTGCACTGTCATTGTTAATATGTTATGGCCAATGGGATTGTTTTTGGCATTTTAGTGTATATAGAGAAAACAAACAAAGAAAAGGGTTTATAGAAAATAACTGGTCAGTGAGTCAGTGGCAAGTGGCAAGTATTGTATAGCAGTTGAATGGTAAACAAAAAAGAGAAGCAAAAAAGCTGGAAAACAACAGATGGAGCAGACAATACAATAGCAATAGCATAGCAGAGTCCACAAACCAAGGGCACAAGATGATAGAGATAAGAAAGTAAAAAAGAGTGTATCTGCCAACTCAGTTCTCTTCTTTATCGATACCTATTATTTTATTGGTATTTTTTTAATTATTTATTTCATGTGTTTTTACTATGGGCAATGTGTAACTGCATAATTTATAAAAATATGAGGTTTTTTTAGAAAAAAAACAACCACCATTGATTTTATGATTTTTTTTTTATTTTTTTATGAATTATTACTACTATGATCATTATTATGATAATATAGGAGTAGGAGTATAATTCTCAACTGTGTATAATGATTGATTTTGTTACTTACTTTATTATCATCTTAAGGTTAATAATCATTCCTCATTAGTTGAGAATATCATGATAATCATTCTCACACATGTTTTTGTGTATGAGAATATCATGATAATCATCTTCTCTTTTCTACTAAACCACTAATCAAAGTTTCTATAGTGCGGTTTATTTTATATAATATCAATATTTTATAAAGAAATTAAAGTTTAGATTATTCACGGTAAACTCATACTATATATAAATCGATATGAAATTTAGACACATGTTTTTACTCTATACAATAGACCATTTGAACACCTCTATCATCATATATTATACCATTACAAACATCATTATGAATTAATAAACTGTGCATATATCAGCATATACTTTTCTATTTCTTGAAGCTACATGTCTCCAACCTGAAACCTAAATATTGTGTTAATATATAATACATAATTTTCACTTGGACACATTGGCTTTTTCAGTAACTATAATAGCTATGAGGGAAGGCATATTGTTATTGTCCTTCAAATTTGCTTCTTTTGGGACACCATTTTGAATGTTGATATCCATATTTGTACTCTTTTGATATTTTTCAAGCTTTGGCAGCTCAAATTCTGGGTACTGCTCTTTTTTCTTATTACCATCCTTGTAAATGGCATACAATACCATCTGAGCTATTCCAAATGCAATTCCCAAGATGTTTGGTGCCTAAAAATATCATGCAATGAAATTGTAATAATTAGTACATTAATTATCATTCATAAGTTTTGATTAGTAAAGATATTTAACTAATCTACATTAGTATATGGTACTTACTGCTATGTAGTAATCTTTGATCAAGAATCCATAAAAGAACCATACTACAGCACACAATGTCAAGGAGAATGACTAGGAGATTGGCATGAATTCTACGCTCTTTGTTCTTATAACACGCCTCTGAAACAAATATATTAAGTTACAAACGCAATATATAGTGTAAAATTCGAAGATATCGGTTAAAAGTTAATGTTTTTATGTGCTTACTATGATGCTAAGAGGAGCAGCAAAAACACTGATGGAGAAGACGACACAAATCCATCCAACGATGGAGACCCTCTTGTCCCCATTGAAGAATAGGTATGTCGAAGCTACAATTACTACATAAACCCCAATGTTGAATACAACAAGTAGCTGCGTAGTGTTTATCTGTAATTAATTGCACAATACTATGTTAAATAACGTATATTAACTTAAAAAAATACGGTCTATTTCATACAAAATTGTATATACAACAAGAAAAAGAGAGTTTACACCTTGACGTTCTTGGGGGCGTAAATGAGGAATATGATAAGATAAATGGACTCAATGACAACTCCAATGGAGTTGATGGTGATGAGCAAAAATGCGTTAGTCTTTAGAAAAGCGTAGTATAACATTAGCATAGAACTGAATAGAGCCACCGAGTAAGGTATAGATTGGAAATCTTCGGTCGATTTTTTTTTGAAAATCCTATGAAATGTTGGTCTGCAATTACCAAGAATATCATTAGAACTATTTATAACTGAAGTTTCACATATTCACATATTCACACATATCATTAGTAAAGCCAGAAAGAGAGGGCTTACAATGGAGCAAGAAACACCATAAAAGACACAAGGTTACCTAACAAAAGATTTAAAAAAAAAAGTCAATATACAAATAAAGATTACATATATGGTAGATGAAAAAAAAACCAATCATGTGAATACATATAAACATATACCAAGAAGGCCAAATGCAAGAGCCAAGTGATGAGCTTGTATATTCAATGCCATTTCAGAGTGTGAATCAAAGTTTTTATTGTGATCACAATTCACAGAGAGGATGTTGAAAATTGCACCACAAATCAGGTTCAAGCTTGTGAGTTTCTTTTATCGGCAAACGGTACTTTTTATTAAAACTCCCGAAGGAGAGAAAAAGTACAAGCTTGTGAAAATCAATATCTGCAGAACAAGTATATATATGCAGAGATAAAAAAGATAGCTATATATAGGTTCAGTTTTGCTAGTTGATGATGATGATTGTGTAGGTTACTTGTTGGTTTGAAACAGAGCTAACAACCAACTGTTTTAACTATATGAACTATTTTCAATATTGCTCAAGAACTGCAACATCATGCACATTATAATAAATATCATCACCATGTCTCTCAATTCTTGTTGTAACTTAATCTATATTGTTGGTCACTTGCACATATATGGCAGCAATTCTGTCCTGATTTTTTTTGTTTTGTGAAATTATTGGCATATTTTCTTGCAAAGTTGCTGCTCATTTGTTGTATGTTTCTCTATATTTAGTATAAGCAACAAATCCAAATAGAAGCTAGCATAGCTAATTATGGAACTACCTAACTATTTAGAAGTTGTTCCTCGGTATTATTTGCATCTTGTTTTGAACACTCGTGCAAACTACAAGTCGTCGAAACAAAATATAAGACCAAATCCGCCATTTACAAGTTTACAACTACAAAGAAGAAACTAAAACCCAGCAAGCATCTCTTGTAGCTAATGCAATTTCAAAGTGCTCAAAATGACTGCTCCGAAAGCTCTTAGCAATGGTATATTGATCACATTTCAAGGATTACAGTAAAGTCGCTACAAAATTTGATGTTTGATTACCTAGCGTTGAAGTAACACTGATTTGCAACAAGATAATGTTTCAGATTGAACTAGGGATTTTTGTTTGAGCTTTGAATGGTCTCCAAAAGATGCTCAATTCTGTACTTCATAACGGGTTGACCAAACCTTGTTTTTTTCAGCATCTTCTCTCTTGTAGCCTTCCTCCGAGCTTCAGATTTTTCTCTTTCTTCCTTCTTTGCTTGCATAATTGCCTCCTTCTCGATCCTCGCCTTCTCTTCCTCCTCGTGCTTCCTTTCATACAAAACTTTTAATGAACCATTATTGTTATTCTTGTGTTTCTTACTTGTCTTACTGCTCTCTCCAGCTTCATTCCCAGCCTGCAACAAACATATTTACCACTTCAACTTAAGCATTCCAAGCTCCACGAGCACAAAACTATCTAAACAGTAAATTACTAAATTCAGAATTGGGAACTCGACAAACCCCAATAACTCAAGTGCCGTTATCAAATCAAATGTAACAGAACTTGAGAAGAGGCAAATCAGTAATGGAAATTATAAATTTCAAAGAGAACCCAATGCGAAAAGCTACTGAACAAACATATATACTGGTTCAACTTAAGCATTCCAAGCTCCACGAGCACAAAACTACCTAAACAGTAAATTCAGAATTGAGAACTCGACAAACCCCAATAACTCAAGTGCCCAATGACTCAAGTGCCGTTATCAAACCAAATGTAACAGAACTTGACAAGAGGCATATCAGTAATGGAAATAACGAATTTCAAAGAGAAACCAATGCGAAAAGCTAGTGAACAATGGTATCTAACCTCCAAAGGTTTAGCAGGCATGGAAGGCTCCTTTTGCTGATTGTGTTGCTTTAGTGACTTCTTGTACTTGCCAATGTACTTGGCATTTTTGTAAAACTCCTTTTGCTTCTCTGATGAAGAACACAGAGAAAATGTCAGATACTCAAGCAATCAAATTCACAATTCTGATTGAAACCCAGCACCTCAATTCACATTCTGAAGAACAAATCATAAAAAAAAAAACTGATTTTTTTTAATCTCCAACTAATTTCTATACAAAACGTTAAAAAGGCAATTACTTTAGCATCAAAGAAAACACCATAAATTAGGGCTTTTAAACAAGATGAATGGAAGATTAAAATGCGTACTGATCAGAGATGGATTGTAGCCATTGTTCCTGTTCTTCAAATTGGCGAAAGTTTCGAGCGAAAGACCAGCAGCTCCTCCCAATCTCTTCTTGTTCCTGTTAAACTTCTTCAATTTCCAGGCGTCGGTTTGCTCTTTCTTATCTTCATCTCTCGGTCTTGAGTTCTTCATTGCTTCGAAAATCGGGAAGAACCAGAGATTTGAGTGTTGAATTTGGGCAAAAAACAGAGGAGGATTTGTGAAGAAAGGGGACGGATTTGAAACCCTAATTCATTGAGTCGTGGTCACTGTAGTATAGTTTAAGGAATCGAGTGTGATCAAGTGTATATTAATTCGTGTGTCATCGGACCATAGCCAGTAAATGGTTCCCACGTGTCCTTGCATTCGTTTAGCAGAGTTAGGCTGCGAGTGATTCTACTCTTAATGCCTCTTTTTGTATACTAAGGTTAAGGCCTTGTTTGTTAACTCTACTTCTTCTCCTTTTGCCTCCTATAGAGCCTCCAACAAGAATAAAGAGGGAGTTTTTGTGGTTGTTAAACCATACTCTTTCTCTTCCTTCAAACTCATCCACATAAGCAATAGGAAGAGAGAGAGTGTAAAACCAATAGGAGCCAATTCCTTACTTCTCCGAAAGAGTAAGAGAGAGAAATAAAAATATGTTCCAAAATAACCCTGCTTTATCAATGGTGAATGACATTTATGCCCAGCCTCCATCATCACCTTCATCAATGGACAATGTGTTTGAACTACCAAAAACAGCTTTGCCTTGAATTGTCATTAATGTATCTTACTGTAATCAACTATTGGATTGCTTAAAAA
>JAYMTF010003422.1:0-15252 GCA_036897485.1 Pelargonium nanum | reverse complement strand
CTTAGACAAATATGACCGTTGCCTTTAACTTTCCTCATTCTTATCTTCACAGCATGTTGGTATACTAAGTGGTGTTTCTAGAAAATCCTAATGGCAACCACCATATGCGGTTCACAAATTATGTATCTGTCGTGTGGCTAACAATCTCAACAAAACAATCAAGAAGACGAAAATAACATAAGTGTTCTACACAATAGGTACTACTATATTATTTTAACCGTTACTCGCGACATGAACTTCAATTCATATTTTCATTTCTTCTTTCGTATCACAATCAAATACACAAAAACAACAAGACAAAAGCCGAACTCCTAAGTCTAGAATGCAAACTTTGTGCTGACCCGAAAGAATTCATTCAATCCATACCGATGAACAATAGAATCAGTCAATGGATGGAGGGAAGAAACTACGGTCACATGAAGACATATACAAAATGAAATCATACCTAACAAAAAGCCATGCAACATTATCTTCACAAGGGTCTATTTTCTCACATCTTTGTCTCTGAAAGCAAATGGACAAATGACTTTTAAAAGGCAACACAAACAAAATCCGCACCCAAATGAGAGACAAATCAGACAACAGCAAGTCAATTTATTACAGTAGTTCAATAAGATATAGCAAAAGTAAACACAAACAATATCACACACACAAAAAAGAAAGATATCCCTGGGTAGATAGCTCCAGAAAAAATAATGGTGGCAGTGACAATAATAATGTACAACAAATCCATATGGATCTAGACAAACTCTTAACACCATGTTGAGAAGAACAGAATACAGAACTACATAGCTTTCCGTTAAGCAGGTCAATAATTATGTGTTCGTCTAGGAGTGCATGCCGCCTTGTCTTGGTTTGTGTTATCACTTCTTCCAATCTCTGCTCACCTCTGCCATTTTCTCTCTGAAACAAATAGAGAATTCTAGGAGTAAGTTATCGATTAAATGCCAAAAGGAAATGCTATCTTCCTAACCCCGTCCATATTTACTTGCTTATACTGAACCAAATCCCTCTAGAATAGTTGAACTGTTTACAGCTACTTTAATCTCATTATTCAAGTATGCGTCCTTCTCAAATAACACTATCCCCATATAAATAAAATAAAATATATAGTATTCAAAAGGTTGTACTGTCTAACACATGAAGTTATAGGGAGAAAATTTTAATAAAAATATATTTCGTAAAGATCCATAAACTTGGAAAAGGTTCAGAGCATACCATTAGAATTGGTGCCATTTCCCTTCGCACCTTGCTGTACTTGAGACATAGACCGCTGGATACGCGGAGACCCCTGCCTTCCATTTGTACCAGGTAAAGAATGTCTCTTCTTGATATAAAGTTCTGTATCTTGCATATCTGGACTAGATCTTGGAGAGTTATTTGCATTAAGCTTGGCTCTAGCAGATTGTGTGGCTTGCATGAAATGGGGGAGAGAGCTACTACTATCTCTTGGTTCTTGGTCAACCTGATCAGGTTTCACTGAACCAAAAGAATTACGCCTCTTCCCACCTTTCTGATCACTGGGCAATTGTTCTGTACTACTTCTTGCACCAGAATCATGATTATGACTTGAAGGTGATCCCTTAGCAGATGACAAGGACTTGGGTTTTCGTTTGGATCCACTCTTGTTAGTTTTACTTCTTGTAGGTTTTACTGACACCTGACTTGAAGGAGTTCCTTGGGATTCAGGGACAGTCATATGACTTCTGGGAGAAGCTTCTGGAGATGACTTGTATGCATGAAGGCTTGTTTCTAAGACAACTTCTTGTTGCAAATCAGATGTGCTCCTCTCTGGCTTTTGGTTGACTGGTGACGAGTCTACAGTCACAATTGAAGTAACAGATGCATCAGTAATGTCTTCTCGTTTCTCTGGCTGATCTGAAGCAGGCTGTGATGAGTTAGACACTGGGATATCGAGAGCATCATTGGCTCCAAGTTCATGCTTTTGCATGATGTTTGGATTGTGACTGCCTTCTGAAACTTTAGCTTCATTTTCATATTCTGTTACTCCAGCTTCAGATATATCAGGTGAATCAAGAGTAGAAGAAATAGAAAGTTCAGTGCCACATTCAGAACCACCAACTTGAACCCTAGGATTATTAGGAGCTGTGTTTTCTGCTATAATGAGGTCCTTTGATCTGAAAACAGTATCTACCCCAGATGAAGCTGTATCCATGCCCGGTTCAACTCCAACATCCAAACTGATTGATCTACCTGAGTTGGCTGTTGAACTTAGCCCTTCAAATTTCGTCTGGGCAGCAATAAATGCAGGATTACTTGCCTTCTTTGATGTCAATACAGACTTCTTTGTCTCGGTTTCCCTCTCCTCAGATGCCAACGGTTTCATAGATTGTTTAGGTTGTTCGGTACACATTTCAGGCATACTGGGCAAGAAATCAAGTTCTGTTTGAAAATTGACATCTGAGTGAATAGGTTGATTTGTATGAACTGGGGAGTCTTTCATATCAGATGAACTTGTGTTTTCAGGCTGAGATAGCTCCAAATTGTCTCTTGATGATGAGGACAAATGTCCTGTCTGAAACTTGAAGTTTTCTGCTTCATAAGTGATCAAATTCTCTTCGCTTTCGGACGACAGCACCACTTCACTATCATTGGATTTTAAATCAGCTGACCTAGAAATTATTTCAGAAGGAATTTCAGCTTCTACTTGAGGTGGACATTTCTCATCCTTCGATGCTTGTTGCTCCTCCGCTATCAGCTCTGGTTTCTTTGCTGGTGAAGGAGCGGGAGATGGAGCAGGAGATGCAGCAGAAGACATCCATCTCTCCAACCAGATCCAAGCTGAATTGGGCTTTAAAGGATCACACTTTATGTGGATAGGTCTATCTTTAGGTGTTGAATCCAGTAGCTTACATTGAAAAAGCAAAGTAACAGGTAAGATACTGATGTAACAATAGGCCTGCAATGCAGTCTAAAAAATATAATAATTTTCTTATACCTGTTGTGCAAATCTATTGGAAAGCAGCTTCTCAAGAGAAGTATAGGTAACTATGTTTTCTTTCCCCTGCAACAAGAGAGCCCATTGAGAATGATTCAAAATATTTCCCAGGGATAAATCAACAGTAACTATTGTCAACAAAGTGCATGCAGTGATATACTTGTTAGAACAAAAAAGTAGTTGCCTATTAGTTGAAGCTATTAGAGCCAAACTTGAAACCAAACTACAGCAATCAAGAAGAATAAAAGTGGGAATATTGATTCAAATCTTAAATAACTTATAATAGTATTGACAGCATAAACCGTCACATATTTGATTTGCAAAGCCAAAGGTCCCAATGCATTTTTGTTTACTATTCCCCGGTGACAAAAAGTTTAGAACTTAGATTCATAGCAAACTTTATTTTCTATTGATAGACTGACCTTCTCCAATTCTTTCAACTCATACCTTACAAAGTAGTCCTCTATAAGATGAAATAAATGGGACTGAAATTTCGCAATCCCGATCCAAAAATGGTACAACATTTATACTCTTTTATATACTACAAGATTAGTGCATGACAACCTTTCTTTTCTATTGATAGATTCACCTTCTCCAATTCTTTCAACCCATACCTTACAAAGTAGTCCTCTATAAGTTGAAATAAATGTGATAACCAGGCAGAAACTTCAGCGAAATTTCGCAATCCTGATCCAAAAAGGCACAACATTTATACCCTTTTCCGTTCATTTAGTATATATCTTAAAAGATCAATACATGTAACAAAGAGCGTGAAGTTCTAGAAATTTTCAGAATGCATATCTGAGTACTTCCAATAGCAAGAAAAAATATCATCCGTTATAATTGACTGTTTTATTCAATCTAGGAGGATACTGAGAAATGAGAACTGTATTAAGATCATATATTTGGCCATTATGCAAAGAAGAAATAAATATAACGTAATTTAACTAAAGAGGCTTGCCCTTGTCCACAACCAATGTATAACCTACAGACAGGCGCACCAAAATGAACAGAGCAGGATTTATGGTCAGCCAATATAGTTGACACTATATGTAAGTGAGATGAGTTAAGTAGCATTACCAAGGCCTTTAAGCTGCTGCCATCTTTTCCATCAAATTTCTCTGACCCACGAGCTTGACGTGCGCGTACAAGTGCTTGCATCTTGCATATGGCTTGAACACAACGAAGGGATCCCACAGCATGCCTCCGGACCAAATGACCGCGCACAGCAGCTTGCAATTTAACCACATTCCTGAGCCTTAAGATCTCTTTCTGAGCCTGGCAGATAAATGGGACCAAAAGAAAAAGACTAAATCAGCTCTTACCTACAGAAATCTGTTTCAAAATTTCAAGAACAATTAAATACCATAAATCTTCTGACAGCAGTTTGGAGGACAATAATAACAGACTCGTCCCATTGGACATCAGCATTGTTGTCACTCTTGGCAACAACTATAGTATCAACCACTTTTGCCTCCACTGGAACAGATAGCTTGGGTTTCTCATCTGTTGATAGAGGTAAAGAGGGTTTCTCATCTGTTGATAGAGGTAAAGAGGGTTTCTCAACTGTTGATAGAGGTAAAGAGGGTTTCTCTGGTATAGTGGAGATAATTTGTGGCTGAAAATTAAGATTGGCAGATTCTGGGCTCTCCTTATTTGCAGATGAAGGTGTTTCAGAGGTTACAGTGTTGCTCAGCACTCTATGCCGTGCAGATCTCTTGCGGAAACTCCACCCTCGTTTGTCATGTGAGCCCTTGCCCTGGAATGAAATCAAAACTATATAACTTAGCAAGAGAGCAAATAAAATAGTGGCTGCAACTTCTATCAATACACGCAAGTACAACCCAGATATTTCATATCAGATGACTCAAGCAAGCAAATGGTGTCTCATAATTACAGAATTCTGAAATAAAATGGATTATTGTTGATGTAGGCAAAAAATATAAACTTTAAATGGTGCATTTCTTTCAGGCACCACAAGCAGGGACTGAGAGACATAATTAGGTATGCATCAAAACGCATTAATGAATATAGTTCACTCTTGTCTAGCCCATGTGGACAATTTCCTTATTTGCAATAAGTTCATGGTGAAATATACATCTAACAATATGCAGTATCATAGTACAATGCTAAAACCAATAAGTGGAAATGTTTAAAACAACCTGGGCAGTAGATCTTGTGTGTCTTCCTATCCAACAAGCTAAAGTTCCATGCAAGATTCATTCATATATATCCCAATGCATTTGGAGTTATTGTGAACATTCCATTACAATCCTAAAATATTCACTTCCTCCCAATGCATGTAACAGAGGAAATTTATAAATTTTTATGCTCACTTATCAGTCCATACCATTGGAAACTCTCAAAATAATCAAATATTTCAACCAGTGGTAAACAACAAATCCATAATGCTCCTTCCCATGGCTCAGACAGTGGAAATTTATAAAATTAAAACAGTAAAACTCAGATCTCCAACTTGAAAAGGTAATTACCAACTTAGATCAGATTTCAGCGATTTCAATAGATCTATTTTCCTGCATTATCTCAGTAACCAAACAAAGCACACACAACACCACAACAATCCAAGAAAAGACGAAGAAGAAAAAACTCCACACTCACTGACTCAACCGCTACCGTACAAAAAGAGCAAATCGAAGTCTCAAATTCACGAAAACATAAAGAGAATCCGTGAAATTAACAGAAAAAGATGCTGACCTCGGACAAATCGAGATCGTTTTGATCAGCGGAATCGCTTCCGCAAGTGATGATTTTGAAGCAAGAATTGGATCTTCCCATTGATGATGGTCGGAGGCGAGAGACAAGACAGCAACTGTGTTGCCGTTGTGTTTGTTTTGCAGGAAATGGAAGCAAAATGAGGAAGGGAGTGAATAATAAGAACAGGGACGGACCTCAAGCACAATCCTCAAATGTAGCTAAGCTGGAGCCTTCAAATCCGCCATTTATCAGATGTCCGTTGTGGGAATGAGCAAATAAAGCTGTCTTCTCCTATTCACTTTCTTTGTTTTTCTCAACAACAAAAATAATAATAAAAATACTAATAATTAATTTAGAAACTGTGTTTTTGATCTTATCCAGCCCTTGTTCAAGAAACTGTATTTTATATACTGTATTTGGTATTGGTATTGGTATTGGTATTTGTTAACTGCTGTTTGTCTCTGTCTCTGTCTTCTTCTTCGTATTCTTAAAAGTTTAGAACAATTTTTCTTCCCATAGATAGGGAGTTTTTAACTTAACACATAACACATTCCAATTTGTTTTGTTTTGAATTCAAACATTACATTTATTGTGGGGTATAATTTGTAACATTTGTTCATGAATTTAGTAACTTGTGTATTAATGAGAAGGTGGTTGTGCTGAAGTTGAGAAACACATGTATTCATAACTTACACTTGAAAGTTGAAACTAGAAAGTGAATGGGTGGTTATTATTTTTTTTAATAAATTTTTTTCATATGCTTTTTATGCTATAATGGCAGAGATGTGAGGGAGAGCACAATATAATAAAAATTACTACTATTTGGTTTATAGAAGATTGATGATTGTTTAATGATCATAATCCAGATAAGCCATGCCTATTCTAGGACTACTAATGTGAATGGTGTAGCCTCTAACATTCAATGATTGGTGTCAATCCATGTGCATACATTTGCAAAAATGGCTACCCAAAGGTTTTTAAATCTTAGACTATGCCTTCTTTCGTTTATTTTTCATTATACATGAATGATTAACGTTAACTAATTTTTTCTAAATTTTCTTAAAATAAAAAACATAACACTTGTCATGTATCAGTACGAAAAACTAGAAATTTATAATGAAATATATTGTCAATTCAATTGCAAGTAGGGCTATTCAAATTCGACTAGAACTGGTGACTCGAATGGATGTTTGTCACCAATTATAGCCGGTCATGAAAGCTAAATTACATAAATATGACAGTCTAATAATCAAGATTAACAAATACCCTAATTAAGAGATTACTCTAAAATCTTAACAAGGTTATGATTTCCAAAACATTTAACCCGCTACAGATTGAGTGACATAATAATTGTTGTACTTATTTTTCTAGTTAATGAAGTCACATCATCATCAATCTAGTAAGAGCAACAATACTTGAAAATTTCAACAAGTCATGTAACCAACTTAACCACTAAGAACAAAACTAATCAACAACTAAATATAAAATAATAATAAAAAATATACTTGTAAACGATAAGATTAGATATGATTGTCGAGGAATAGATACCATTTGTAAAAGCACATACTCCCATCCTAAAATAAGCTATGGGCATGTGGACCCAACTGGGCTTCCCATGTGACTTTCATATACATTATTTACATTACATAATTAACAGACTACAACAAATGCGAAATGATTCAATGGTATTGGCGCAGTCGGTTCTGATACCTCAGGACTGCGTGAGTGGAAAGAACTTTCAAATTCGATCTTCGTTCAACACATTCATGAAAAAAAATAAAAAATTTGACCTGTGACCATAATCTGGATGTTGCTAAACGGTTTAATGGTGTCAACCGCGAATTTACGGGAAAAAGTGAAAACTCTAATCTATGACCATAATCTGAATGCCGCTAAACGGTTTAGAGGTGTCTATCACGAGTTTGCGGACCTACTTAGTACAACACATAGTATTAAACAAAACAAAAAAAGTGCAATGGATTGGAACCTTGGAGGTTGTCGAGTATCACTCTAACAACATAATGTTGGAACCAAACACACCACACCACACCCATTGACAGCTATTTTGTCTTTATTTGCCACGTGGTGTCCTCGCTGGACCACACGAACCACTCACATGGTAGCTGTCCCCACACACCACACCTCACTACTAGTATAGTAGTATTTGGGCTAATTATACATTCATGTACTACTACTATATACGTACGCACCTGCTCCATCTGCTCAAACCAACCTAAAAAAGCACAACCAATTATAACTTACTTTATTCACACTATTCTTAATCTCCAATTCTCCATAATTAACTGTCTTCTTTTGGGTGCATTCATAGAATTGTATGCTTCTTTTTCAATGTTCTTAGACAATAGAAATTAAGATGGTTCCCTCAGTTAAAAAAAAACTGTTTCTGTTGCATTCTATGGTTTGTGCCACTCTCTCTATTTGTTTTTTCATTTTGGGAGTCGACTAGTAATTTTGTTTGGCTGCAGCTCTTATTTTCAGAGCCGAGGCAGTATCTTGTATTTGTATATAGCAAATTATAAAATAGCGAGCTTTGCGATGATAGCAATTTAAGATTTGTAGTGCGGCGGTGTAGATACGCAGTAGATATTTTTGATTGGTATGCGCGTAGGGTACTAGGAGGTGGTTGCAGAGAAGGAGAATGTGGCTTAGAAGATGGTGGTTTGGTCGGAGCCACCAAATCAACTTTCGAGTTTCCTACCAAATCAGATGGCAGACTCGATGGTGACGAGGGGCGGTTGACCGAGCCTCCACGTGGTCGCCTTAAATTTCATGTGTAATCGTTGTTATTTGTTCGTGCTCTTCAGACTCAGTAACGGATGATTCACAAGTTAGTTAAATTTTTGATTCTTTGTCAGACTTGTATGGGTAAACTGTTATTCAAGCCCCAATTTTTATCTTAGTAAAAAAATCTCTGCATAATGGCGTTGCCAAGTTTTTTATTATTTAGTTGTATGGTCTCCTTCCTTGTCTACAAATTATTTAATGAAAAAAAAACTGTGGCACCAACCTCTTTGAAATTTGAAAACATTTCTTTACATTACTCTTAACTTAAGCTAAATTTGCAGAGAACAGGCAGTCCAAATCAGAGACAAGTGCAAGCCACGCCTACCATTCTTAGCTGGAAAACGATTTCACCAATATTAATATAAACCCACCATTTAGATTTAGGTACAACAGTAGATTTCAATTTCAATTTCAATTTTACCAATTAAATGAAATTCAGTGATTGGTTTGGAAGTTGTGGAGCCAGACTCACATGGTATTTGAAAGCAAAATGATGTTCAATTTTCACAAAATTGGTGACAGAAAAGGTGAGACCATGAGGGGTCACCTTGTTTTATGTACCCTATTTTTTGATATGAATAGTAATTGAATTTAAAGCGATTAAGAGTCACATGATGGAACACATCATCAATCTTATAATTAACACAAAATTAGTTGTAATAGTATCTGTCATTAAGATCTTGTGTCGTAAGTACATACACAAAACTCACTATTAATTTAAGGATAGTAGTGTAGTTGACAGCAGAGACCGCGTGAGTGGGAAGATCATTTGCTTTCAATTCCCGCTCAACACATCCATGGGAGAGGTGAAAGCTTTAACTGTAAACAAACATCGAATAATAATTAGTCTGAATGTGGTAAAACAACTTAAAGGTGTCAACCGCGAGTGTGCGGGCCTGCTCAGAAACCCCATGGTATAAACAGGATAAAAAACTCACGATTAACTGTGTCAAACAATTAATAAGGAGACAATGGGGCCATGTTTGGTTGCATGGGATTGTCATGGCATCTTATAATTCGAATCCAAGAGCCAAACAGGTGGGTGTTTCAGAGATGAGAGCAACTAATGGTTGATCACAACAAGTGTTGATCATGATTGAAGATTTTTGGAAAAGAAATGGGCCCCATGTTAATATACAACGTGTATACCAAGATTACTTCATGTCATGTACACATGAAAGTCTCACTCCATGTCTTAGTGGTGAGCCTATACTGTACCAACCTTTTTTTGCTCCTTCCCAGCCGGTTGGAACATTAATCCGACTTATATAATAAATGCCAGAATATTTTTCTAAAAATTTCGAAGTGAGCCTGCGATCAGCATATTTAAGTCATACCAGAAATGAGCTCTCTACCAAACTTCGCTGCAATTTGAGACTTCAGATTAAATTGGAATAGTTCATAATATTTTTGACAGTTTCAATAAAATAGGAAGTGGTACATTGGGCATACATTTAGTCAATGGGCTAAGGCCCAAAACGCTGGCTGAGTTCGAGCAACAGCTGCCCACTACACTGGACTATCTCCTTTACTTAACCCCCAACTCCATTTTAACGGAAAACAATATATTTTCTTAATTGGAATATGATTGTACTTGGAGAAAATATAAGAAGTTCCAAGCAAGTATACAATATAGATTGATCAACCCCAAATTAATTTATTGGTATAATTAATCCGGTTAGAGGACCAACTCAACTAAAAGCTCAAATTAACAGTTGAAGTTCTCATTTAAACTTTTAATATTATATTTCAACACGTCATCTCACGTGCAAACCCGTTATGACTTTGCAGATGAATCGATGAGAGATAGATAAAAGCCTCACTCCATTCTCGTTTTTAACTATGCAGGTAGACTGATAGGGAAAGATAGAATGCAGTCCCGTTTATAATTATGCTGGTGGACCGATATGAGAAAATAATATAACTTTGTGGGTCATGAACTGAAGAGAGATATATAATATTAGAGAGTTCATTATATGGCTAGAAGGGTATGAGAATAGACATACAGAAAGCTTAGAGAAGAACCCACGTATAGATAGATTTTGAAATAGATATTAATTTAGTTATACACATCAGGAAAACAACTCAACTAAAATTCGAGTTGATAGTTGAAGTTCTCATTTGTACTTTTAGTGATATATATCAACAAATCCGAAAAGTGGTTATAGCGAGTACAATAAAAACTATATTATAAATGATAGTCCAAAGACATACCAGCGCTAAACCTTAATTTGATGTAGCTACATAAACCATAATTCATCTCCTTGGTGCATGTGTACATAATTTATCAAGGCCTTGTATATCAACCAAGTCAAATTTTAATTGCATCTATAGATAAAAGATCTAATTTTGTTTCTAAATTTTCGTGTTTTGACCTAATTAGTCAATAATTGTTTTAATAAAAAATAGTACTTGAATTTTTATGTTTCGATCAAATTTGGCTTATGAACTTTTACATATTGACCCAAAATGGTCATTGCCCTTAAGCTTATATCAAGAGTTCATAGATCAAATTAGGTCAATATTTAATTTGGAAGTTCAGGGACCATTTTTGGTCACTAAAAAGTTTGATCGAGTTGGGTCGAAACACAAAAGTTCAAGAACTATATTTAGTTAAAAAAAATTTAAAGTCCAAATTGGGTCAAAACATGAAAGTTCATAGACCAAATTGGATCTTTTACCCCTGTTATTTAACTATTTTGGTAGCCATAAGATAGATAGTATCTTTCTTGTGCATGACAAGACCAGATTCTACATCAATGTTTATGTCTTGTTCATCGACTCCTGGTGGGAGTTCCCAACTAAATGAGTAGAGAAGATTAGCAAGGGCCAGCTCCACAACTATTGCTCCCAAATTCAACCCTGGACACACTCTTCTCCCACCGCTAAACGGAATCAGCTCAAAATCTTGTCCCTTAAAGTCTATAGAATTTGTCAGGAACCTCTCAGGCCAGAACTTTTCAGGATTTTCCCAGGCTTCAGGGTCTCTTCCAAAGGCCCATGCATTCACAAAAACTAGGATTTTGGGCTCTATCACAAACCCGTTTATGCTGCATTGTTGAGTTGTTTCTCTGGGGACTAATAGTGGCGCCGCTGGGTGCAATCTCATTGTCTCTCTCACCACTGCTTTTAGATAGGGTAGGGTTTGGAGATCGTCTTCACTTGCAAAACATTTCTTGCCAACCAAACTTGTTATTTCTTCTTGAACCCTTTTCATCACTCTCGGATTCTTGATTAGCACTGTCATAGCCCATACCAATGAAGTTGCAGCTGTATCTGTTCCAGCCACAAATATGTCCTGCATTTTCCAAAATTTAAGTCATTATATTTTACAATGTCTAGTTAGACAATTAATGCCACCATATTAAAATACTCATTTACCCACCCAAGTGAATTTGTGGGAGCGGAGCGACCCGCTGGATCCAAGCATTTTAAATGAGGTGTCATAATCTCATTGTTGGTTTAGCCTAAGCCAAATAATTCTTGGGTTAGGATCCTTAACCTCTTTATATAATTTGAATTGAAATATAATTTGGGTGATTGACATTATATATAATTCAAAATATAAATTGGATGATATTATGATATACATTAAAGAACACAAGTGCAAAAAGTTAAATGTAGATTGAAAATAATTATAATGGACAATAAATTTTAAATTAAAACAGTTCGGAAACGATCAACCAAAAACACAATTATGGTTCGACCGTTTGAGCTAGCTTCTTCAGGTCAGTATTGTTTCTCACTGAACCCTTTCAGTTTATGCTCCATTAAGGAGCAAACAATAAATTTTTCCAAAGAACTTTCATCCCACATGGCATCTACCTCTTTTATGTCAGTCCTATGTGACACCTCCTTTTAGGAGCATCTAGAGTTAACAAATAAGCACTTAAACATCTTCTAGAAGACTTTATACAATAGGTATTTTGTGCTGTGTCATTTTTTCTTTTTTTCAGTTTATAACCAGCCACAAACCTCTAGTTGAAACCTTATTAATTCAAGGCCCAAAAATACATCAATTAAGCTATATATGTATGATAATTAGCAAATCACCATGTATTTAATATGTTAAACTTAACTTCAGCCAAAAAAATTTAAGTTGTATAGATAAAGACTCAACTAGTATATCAAGTGACAACAAAATAATAAGGTGGAAAGATCGAAATGTTTTTAGATTGTGTTTGGGAAGATGAATTTGATTTAAAATTCATCATTTGAAAGTTTGGATTTGAAATATTGTATTTCAAATACAAATATAGTGTTTGAGAAGTCATAAAATTCCAAGTGACAATGTAAGAGTTATTTGAAACTCATGCTCTAGGCATGTTTTAAATGTTATGTTGGATTTAATTCAAATCCAAATTCAAATTCTTGTAGTTTCCAAACACTTCATTTGACTCAAATTCATCATTTCAAATAAATTTTCGATTCTCAAATACACCATTATTGTATAGTGTGAATGTTGACTTTTGAGCAGTGTAGAAGCCCAAACCGATATTTTAGCCCAATATTAAAGCTTAACATAATGGTCTAAATAAAAATAAAAACTAGAATTGTAATCTTTTAGTCTCATAATAAAAATAAGGGGTCATTACAAAATCATTTCTTGTACGTAATTTTGTCCACAAACAGATAAATATTCAATTTAAAAATTCACGATACATAGCTATTCTAAAATATTTTTTCACGACTATTACCTATCTTAAGTTTTAAAATTCAAAATTTGTTTCCTTAAAAGACTATTATACATTTCATTGATTCTTAAATTTTCAAATAATGGTTTCTACTTGAATTTATGAAGAAAAATCATATTCTTTCATATGGTACAATCTTCTCTCTCATGAATCACATGTCAAATATTATAGCTTATGAAAAACTATTGATTTTTCTTCAAAAATTCAAATAGATTCCATTATTTAAAAACTTAATATTAAAAGAATGGTATAATAGTCTTTCTAGAGAAAAAAATTGGATTTTAAAATTTAAGGTAATATATTATCGTGAACAAGTACTTTTGGGAGCTATGTATCGTTGACTTTTAAATTGATTAGTTATCTATTTGTGGACAAAACCACGAAACGGATTTGAGTAAATAACCCTAAAAATAAAGATAGAGATAGAGATAACCAAAAGCATTGCTTTGATATGGTCCCAAGTGAGATCAATACTAAACAAGTGCTCCTTTTGCAGGCGAAGCAAGACATCAACGATGTCTTCTTGCTCCGGTTTCTGCCTCTTCGGATCGACGTGCTCATCAGTCATCAATGATTTCTTGGTAGAACCTATCCATTTCCTCGAAATTCTTGTCCAACTTCCACATCAATCCACTGACCCTATCAACCCAACCCATCACCGGAAAATAGTCCGACACAAAAAAGCTTCCCATCACGGCCTGAGCTTCGTTCAGCAGACCATGAAACTTACTTCTCTTGTTTCCCTCGTCCTCGTAGCTCTTCCCAAAAGCAACCCTACATGTTACGGAACTAGAAAAATTCAAAAATGTCTCACTCAAGTTTATGGGTTCACCGCAAGATTTTGATTTGGATATCTTATTGATCATTCTATAAACCTCGTCTTCGCGGACAGACAGGAAGGACTGAACTCGCTTGGCGCTGAATAGATGGAGAGTGCAAATCTTGCGCATCTCTTTATAGTAGTTGTTGTAGGGCGAGAAGGCCAAGTCCAAGCCGTTGTAGGATAGTTTCTGCTGGCCAAGTAAAGATGGTCTGCCCGAGAATGTCACATCTTGGGTTTTGAAGACTTCTTTAGCCATTTTAGCTGATGAGACAATTAGGGTATGCACGAACCCTAGCCGCAAGGACATGAGAGGTCCGTATTGTTTTGAGAGTTGCCATAGGTAGAGATGAGGGGCAGTGTTGTCCATTTGGTGCAAGTTTCCAATGAACGGAAGCCCGAGTGGGCCCGGTGGGAGGAGGCCGGTTTCATGTGTGTTCTTGCGGAGGAGGAAGAGGAGGAGAGGGAGAGCCAGAACAAGGAAAGAGAAAATCAACAACATTTGGAAAGAAAATATATTGTTTTCTATTTCTAGTGTTTGTACAATGTTTAAGAGTTTGCTTAATGATTTAAAGAGATGTTGAAGCTATAGGATATTTTCTTTGAAAGGTGGGTAAGAATCTATATGTAGTTAAACAGGACTTTCAATAAAATATTAAATGATTTTGTAGGAGTAATAAGTTTGGGACTAACGTTGGTCCCACAACTATTAGAACTTAAGTCGTTGCATTCTATGCAAGACTTAGAGGAGATATTTGTAAAGTTTGATTCCATATTTAAGATATTTGTTTTGTAAGGTGGGCACAAGCCTATGTTAGTTAAACATTTTCAATATCACATTTACAAGATAAACAAAATTAGATGACTTTGTATTCAATCAATTTAATAGACGTAATAAGTTTGGGACCATCGTTTACAGGATCCTGAAAGAACTTTATATTTGTAATGTTTGATTTCATACTTAGGGAAATTTTTTTTGTAAGGGGGGCACAAGCCTATCTTAGTTAAACATGCATTTCCAATATCACATTTACAAGATAAACAAAATTAGATGATTTTGTATTTATTCAATTTAATAGGCGTAGTAAGTTTGGGACCATCGTTGGTTCTGAAGCTATTAGAACTTTATTACATGTGTAGTTTAAAGGGGTAATTGCAGATACCCCATACGAACTTGTCACTTAAAGTAATTGGCCCCCCTAAACTTTGTTTACAAGAATTCGACCCTCATAAACTTTCCCACATCCATTTCGTCAGTT
>JAYMTF010003421.1:0-15254 GCA_036897485.1 Pelargonium nanum | reverse complement strand
TTGGATTGTTTTACCAAGGACTGAATATTCCTAACTGTAACTCTCACTTTTTGTACTAAGGTTTCTGATCCATAGAAAGAATTTTCATATCTTGATAGTGCAAAAGTCATTTGAGAATGGTCTTGTTTATCAAAAGTATTAAATAATTTCTGCTGAAATATCCTTTCGCTAATTTCATTTTGTGTAACTTCCGCCTTTTACATCATGTCATCTTATTTTCTTCTAGCCAGTTCTATGAAATTTGCAGTTCACAATTTATGATAAAAGATTAATGAAATGATGGACTGGAAAAATCCATCTTAGTCATGAAAGATGAAACTTAATGATCACCTGACCTCTATGTTTCAGAGCCTTGTTTGAGTGAAATTGTAATAAAGCTATATGTCCTTCAATAGTAGTAGATGGATACGGACTCTGTGTGTGTGTGTGTTAATCCCATTGTTTCTTTTAATGTTCTTTTATGGAATGGAATTTATGGTTGAAATGTATAATAAAGGATTGACTGCTATAAGATTTTACATTGCCATTCTGGGGTTCAATTATGATTTCTATGGATCACCGTTGAAATTGTTTCGAGTATATTTATGTCAAAATACAAGGGATCTGAGTGAAATAAGGTAGTCCTTGTCTTGCATCGGTGGGTGATATGGTTAGAAAGTAAATAGGCAGTTCAAGGCCCCCAGCATCTTAGAAGTCCTGGGCGCATGATGGGGCTTACAAACACACCAGTCTTTCCCACAAGAGTAGATGGTATTTTGTAAAGGATTCTGTTTCCCTGAGTGGAAGTGAAAATATGTTAATCTTGTAGGATTTAAGAAAAGTGGATAAAGCCAAGCTCTAATTGAACTTAAGCACTTACTGGATGCAATCTCAAACCTACAGTATTTTTCTTTCTAAGCTTTAAATTGCTTGTGGAAAATGTGGTGTTCATCATGTGGATGAGTAGAGACTGCATAGTTCTCTGACGATGGTATAATGATGTACGGGTTCTTATTGTGCTGTCATAACCATAATGGAATTGTGAAAGATGTTTAGGACCTCTTGTTGTTAATGAGAAATGTCAGACCTTGATCCATCATATCTTTTTACTTTTATGTCAGACCTCTTGCTGTTTCTTCTGCAGTAGAGGTGTTTGCACACACTATTTGCCAGTCGGACCTCAACATGTTTTCTGCTTCCTGTTAATACTGATCCTATTATTTATTCTCAGATGCTGAAGTCATATGTTTGGCTTCAGACAGCTGATGGTTCAATCCAACAAGTCGAACAAGAGGTTGCCATGTTTTGCCCCATGATATGTCAAGAAGTAATTTCAAAAGGCATGGGATCATCCAAGAATTATGCTATATCTCTACCACAACGAGTTAATCCTGCAATGTTGAGCTTAATTCTTGATTACTGCAGGTTTCATCAAGTGCCAGGGCGCTCTAACAAGGTTTTCATGTTTCTGAATTTTTATCATTTACTTAATTCTGTGTCATCGTTCTTTATTTTTCCTAGGGTTTCTTTGTATTTTACATCCCATGTGACATAGTTCAGGGATGACCTTATACAAGCAAAGCTATGCTTGACTTTGAGCTATTCTTTGCATAGGAACGCAAGTCTTTTGATGAAAAGTTCATTCGAATGGACACAAAGAGGCTCTGTGAGTTGACGTCTGCTGCTGATAGTCTTCAATTGAAGCCTTTGGTTGATCTTACCAGTCGTACTCTTGCACGTATCATTGAAGGGAAGACCCCTGAGGAGATACGTGAGATATTTCATTTACCTGATGATCTTACAGAGGTATCTGCTGCTTGTGAGAACTGTCTATACTTGCCATTTTCTTTTCTTCCTTCCCTGCCTTATTAAACAGTCTTTCAATTTGCACAGGAGGAGAAGTTGGAGCCATTAAAAAACACAACAGATGATCCAAGGATCCGACTTTTAAATCGGCTCTATGCAAGAAAGAGGAAAGAACTAAAAGAAAGAGAGAAATCAAAGGTGGCTGACATTGTCATCTAGTTTATCTCTGCTCTTTAATATTTCCTAATGAAGTTTTACTCTGTGATTGCGCTTTTTACTCAACCCTTTTAAGTCTCATAAAATTTTCAATGTGTAAGAGTCTATGTACGGAATTCAAGAGTACTTCCTATATTGTTATTGTTACTAATTTAGTTTGAACTGAACAAAATAGTTTTTCTCTTCGAGTAGAGCACATGTTTAGTCTCTTGATATGTTAAAATTTGCAACTATGAAACATGATAAAGTAACCAGAAAAGGCTTATTTTATATTCCATTTTTCAAAAATTCTCAATGATAGTCAAATAAAATAGTTTTTTTTATCAATCAAATTAAATTTAAAACTACATTAAATAGTTTTCAATGCATCAGTAGTTTCTCCCTTTTAGAAGATATGTGATTCATTTTTATAGTAATATGATTTCCCCCTCTGCTCCTTTGGCTATGATAGCTTTCATGTGTTTATGTATCTTTGAACATTCATGTTACTGATATTTGAGTCATGACACTTTCTATATTTTTCAGAATGTCGAGGCTGAAGAACATACAGATGACCGATCGGTTGATGATCTCTTGTCATTTATTAATGGAGGGCATGAAGGTATATTAGAATGTTGGTTCCATGTACTTTGCCTGCTTCTTGCTTATTTTTCATTTTATTAGTACTTAAAGAAATACGTTACAAACGTCTCAAGCAGGAAAGTAGATCTAAATAGAATATAATCTCTTTAAATTTAGGGATGGTCGTTTGATTTACCTTGTTCTCTTCTGATCATCTTGCTGGTGGTACTATTGGATCTATCAATATCCACTGGATTTTTTTTTGGTGTATATGATACGACTTCGAGGTATGGAAGATTCTTGGAGTCAAGAAGATAATAAATAACACTTTTTAGGAATAAACTGCCATGCAGAAATATGTACTTTCTGAAATGTAGATCGTATATGGGCATGCTATGTGTATCCTAGAAGGAAAAGAAAACCCCAATTCTAGGATATACTTCCAAAATAAAGTGACAAGTGGAATAGAAGTGAAATAGGGATCAAGTGGAAAGAATTGACTCGGTGGTAGTTGAAACCCAGAATTAAATATGCAGGCATTATTTTTCAGTTGTAGATGTTCCCAAATGTGTATTACATTAATGGTGTTACCATTAGAAACTGTATAAATTAAACTGAACAATATATTAACCAGAAATTCATTATGGCTTTCAACTGTTTCAATAACTTTGTTACATCATTGGATTCAAAAGTACCAAAATTAAGTTATTTCTAACTCTGTAAAACAAATGATAAAGTTGTGGCATAAGTAGTGAATATGAATTTCAGAATTCAACCCAGACCAGAAATTTACCAAGTTTCTGTTTTGCTATATGTTTGGTATTAGAAACTTCTATCAAATTCGTAAGTTCACTCCAAAAACGTTCTTTTAAACCAAAATTGTAATATTAGTCTTTGTAGAACATTATCCGAGCTATTATAGCAAATAGGAGGGGTTTCTCTTAAATTTACTGGTCTGCTTAGATGACCATGGTTTGCATAGGTGACCACGTTCTGCAAGAGCCTAGATCAGGATGTATTTACTTAGACCATGGTCTTTTATTTTCAGTTTTCATATTTTTCTGTTGAGGCTTGGCTGTCAAGCCACCATGTTAAATGGAACCCAGATACTTCCATTTACACATTGACATTAACAGAAGACCTTGTGTATGTAAAATTTGTCAAAATGTATATATGAACAATAACATTGAAGAGCTTACAGTTTTGCTATTTCATTGGGGGAAATGAGACTAAATATGCACAAGCAGTTTTACTAATAGCAGACTCCTGTTTATGGAACTTGTTGTTTTGTTACTTTCATATGCTGAAAGTTTTTTGTCATCATAAGTGTGTTCAAATATCATTGGTAGTTGAAATTCTTAGATCAGTTAGATGTTTATCCTATATTTATTACTAGTATGTGTTCATGGCTGCATCACGATGCACTGTATATTGGAAAGTATAAGATTCTTTCAAAAATGATGGCTGTGAAATGTAGCCTCTTAGTACTTTTTTTTTACTCCTTTTTGAAGGCCTCATTGGGGGTACGGAAATTATGTTTGCCAGATTCTAAGGGTGTTAAAACTTCGAAGAATAAAAAGAAGAACCGAAGAAGGAAAGACCAACAAAAGAACACATGTTCAGCTGTTCAGACTCTTAGGAAGGTTGGAATTGCTGTCTTGCTGTTATCTACTTTGTAACTTTGGTATTTACTGGTACGTACTGCACCTATTTGTTAAGATCTTTAGATTGTCATCTCTGATCGTTTATATGTTGTAGGAACCAAATGGTTGTAGTTCTGTATGCCATAGTGGTGAGGTTGACAGTATATCGGAGCCCGGTCCAAGTGATCCATCACAGTCAGATGATTTGGAAGATGAACCATTTGCATCCAAAGGTGAATTTGATGATGATGATGATGATGATGAGATTGATCCTGCATTGAAGGAAAAACTTGATAGGTATGCCCGTACAAGTTTCCTGATTGGGAAATCTACTTTGTTAGTCGTATTCTCTTGTTTTATAGGAAGCTATCACTGTGAGCAAATGTAAGAAACTGCATATTTTCCTTTTATGGGTGGTTGGAAATAAGACTTCTTTCCTGATAAATTAGATTGTGCTGCAGGATTACTAGATTTCAGCATACAGATTTGTGAAAGCAATATTATTGTTCTTCCCCGAATGAGTAAATAACTAAATATCTTTGTAGAACAATGACCAAAGTAACTATGCCAAAATTGTTGAAGTTATGCCATTTTCATACGAGTACGTTGATGGATAGTTAGATTCATTTTTTCCCAGTAGCTGTCTGGGTGGGCAGGCATGATAATTATGTAGAGAAGTTAATTATAGGTGAATGTATTTTACTTTGTTGGAGTGCGTTAGGAAGCATGAGATTTACATCATTCATCAGATCTCAGTATGAAACTAATGCCTCTTTTTATGTTGTGCTATTTCTTTCTGCTTAGGGAGGTGGAAGATTTTGCCCGGAGATTAAATTCAGATTGGCCTGAGAGGATGCAAGAGATTTTATGTTCAGGCCAAGAAAGGAGGCCGGTACCTTTTTCCATTAATGGCAATGGGTCCTTGGGCAGATATGAAAGTATGTTCACGACTTCCTTCATTTTCTACAGCTGACTCTTGATACTTTTTAAACTAAATGATTCATCAAGATCTCTATTCCATACATAATATATTGACTTTCTCTTGATGACATAGAGAAGTATTGGTGCTTATTTTTTGTAAAGTTGGGAAGGCTTTTGTGGTAAATAATCTAGTTGTACTTTGAACGTTGATTTTAAATTTTTAGGGCTTTCCTGTTTAATTATTCACTATTTTGTTGCTCGGAACTGGTGTATGTTGACTGAGATTTGATGGAAATTATCCTGAACAACATGGTGATGCTTTTATATATGGCTATCACCATCAAATACATACATAACTTATCAACTTAATTTTATTTCGTTTTATCATAGGAAGGGATCAAAAGCGGCAATGATTCAGACAATATGAGAGGTATTGAGGATGGGTTGGGTGGGACGATTTTGACCGATCGGATGCTTACAGACAGGCGGCATGACACCTAGAAGAATGGAAATGTCATGAATGAGTGAGTATCCACCTGTAAGTTTTAATTTTATTTTTTTGTAATCATTCTTTTCTCTTTATCTTCTTGGTTGTGGTTTGAGCCAGAAATTCAATTTTGATTATGGAGGGTAACTTGTTGTATTTTATGGGGGAAAGTTAATAAAGAGGAATGGTGATTGTTTGAGCTTGCATGCATTTGTCAGGTATAGGATTAGGATGGATCCTTTCATCAATAATATTTATTTATTTTCTAATGAGCAATATTCATTTGCCAACATGTGGGCTATTATTTATTTATTTATGCTTTCAATTTTTCAGTGATTTTAGTGATTCTTTTGGTTTATCTAAATTGATTCTCCAACTTAAATATCAATGTATATCTATGATATTTAGGTACAATGGTAGAATCTTATTGTATTCTTTTTTCTAATCAACAAGCGTATAAACACCGAGACTTGAAACTGAGATCTCGAGGGACCAAGTGAAATCAATATAAATCTGGAGAAAACTCGTTTTGAAAGTTAGGACTACAAAGGAGTCGAAAAGCTTTCCAATAGCACAACTAAGAGATTCATGGAGTATCCAATTCCAGATGAATGTGCACTGTAAAGTTGAGGGGAAGCTATTTTGACATTTCAATGATCAACCTTGATCAAAGATGACTAAAACCTAAATATGGTTCGCATGGGCAAATGAATGAACTTCTAATATTAGAGGAAAAGGGAAAAAGAAAAAGGAATTGTACAACACAAAAAATATACTATATTGATGGTCTCATACAAATTTTACAGGGGAATTTTCTCAGATACTACAAATACAATTACAGTATGTAAGGTATGTTATTTATTAATGAGAATGTTGAAGTTGGATATGCGGGCAGATCCTCTCTGGTTCTCCTCTTGTCCACAGTGTTTTCAGATCACCTCTCTTCTTTCCCAATGCCACCAAGGTGCCTGCAATGCAAACCACCACCATGTCCCAAACAAATTTCGGTCAACAAAACTATACTCGATCTTGTACTCAAATCCTAATGCAAAACGTGCATCTCTATGGGCATTCTTACCAAGCGTGAATGGAACAATGTAAAGCAAAGCCGGTTGACCATGTCCTTCCATCAAGTTCAGAGCAACATACGTGATCAGAAGGCCTGCATTCGACATATCAAGTTAATAAATATGCGATTTCAATAATGTAATTCTTTTAAATGTTCTTATGTAGTCTGTCTGCCTTCCAATGATGTAATGTGAATGTGATTTATTCAGTGGTCACTTGTCACCAAAGGGACAGTAACCATCTCATAAATCTTCCTGTACAGCTGAGACCTGAATTCGAGTAACACTTCAAAGTTGCTTCAACTGTTCGAATTTATATTGCAATTCTCACATCTCCATGTGCATGTGCATAATTTGCTTTAATCGTGTAAGTATATGTCCCCACAGATTAAGGCTACCAGAATTCTTAACCGTAAGCAATTATGATTGCTAGACAATGGACATTTAGAAGTAACTGCGCTACTCAAATTTTTATCACGCAAATACATTATCAGAAAGTTAAGGTTACACAATACCTAGGCCATAAGCAGTCATGGCCCATATGAAGTATCCTGCCCGAAGACTCTTTTTGGCCAGCCAATCGTACCTGCAACATGGTGCCAAGAATGCTTTAATTTTCAAACAGACCGCGCTTCATAAAAATGGACCTATCCGCAACTTATCTAAAATATGTGTGTTCAAAAATGATAACAGAAAAACTATTATAATGAAGACAACAGCAAAAGGTTTTTGGGTTAGGTATTTGTTGCACCCATGTTTTATTTTGTCAAAATTCCTAATATGACAGATGATCCCTTAGAGGAGATTAATATACAAGCAATAGCGATTCCTAATTTTCTCATCATATCATTATTAAATTCAAAAGAACCCAAAGATACACGAATTTTAGAGCCATGCTGCCAGAAGTAAATACCATCAAGCTAAATTTAGGAGTAAATAGTAATACTATCAAAATAGGCGTGCACAATTATGTATGGCTTCCGAGCTTAAACCTTAGTGAAAACGCTACTAGCAGTCCAGGTAAGATAATGTCACCAAATCCAATGACGCTGTAGCCGCCCCAGGGATCAAACATCCGTGGGATTTTTAGCAGCATCGGGATACCATCCTCCCCACTATTGTCACCACGAGCTACCTATGTAGAAGCAGAAAATAGTTACTTAAATTAACTTCATTACAGAACCAGATATGAGAACTTTGGGGAAAAATATCCTTGAGAGAACTACTTACCACTATCATCACACTTTCATGGAACCACAATTTTGAAACAAATACCCAAAAGATGTCATATAAGAAGGCACAACTGAGAAGAACTGTTCCAACCTGAATGCATTAAAAAAGAGTATTCAAAATTACTTCGAATAGATATTGTCTAGATTCAGCTACATCAGAGAATTTACATATTATTTTCATTGCATACACAGTTCTACTGCATTGTAACAAGGGATTGCTGTCATTAACTCACATGACAATCTGTTATATGAGTCCATTTCAGAAAATGACCACACTGAAAGTAGAGTATTCTCCATATTTTGTTAATGGCCCAATCTTCAATGACATGTAAATGGAAATCTATACATTGAATTTTCTCAGAACAAACTTGTCCTGGTTGCAATCAACCCCACCATCATTAATTTCTTGGATAGTATTTCGAGTTTTTGATATCACAACAAATTTTACCAAGATATGAACATCATTATAGCAAATTTCAAACCAAATTGTTGATAAAATGTAAATAAAAATAACCATAGAAGTATGGTTTAACAAAATACAGTAAAGCAAATAAAGAATCTTTTTGACAGTTTAATCCAATACGAATGAATTGGAAATTATGTAAAAATGAGGCTGCTACTAGGAACCATTGAGTTTTAGAAGGATAATCTCTCATAATATCATCTTGGCAGAAGTAAAATTAAGAGAGAAGACCTATACTGTTGCAAAAGCACAAATGCTTCTCCAATCAATAACCAAAGAAAAACATGAATGACCTCAAAAATTAGGTAAAATTTTTGAAGAAAAAACTGTTGATGAATAAAATTGACCATAAAAATAGGGTTTTAAGAAAATGTGGTAATACTGAATTGCCAATAAAGATCTGGTAGAACGGGACTTCTATTAGAAATCAATGCATGTTAGAGGGGTCTCTCTCACAATATCATATTAACAATAGAATTAAGAGGAGACAAGACCCATGCATTGGAAAACACACATGCTTCTCCAATCAGAAAAAGAAAGGGGGAATTTGAATGATCACCTTAAGATTTGGTACGCGAACAATTTGAAGAACTGTGATTATCAGTGCAATACCCTGATTAAAGGAACAAAAGAAGGTTAGGTATACTCAACCTCAGCTATTCATTAGAAGTTACAAACTCCACTGAAGATAATGGGTAGACAAAGTAATCTAAGAAGCTATAAGCTATGATATACCTTAATCAATGAAAAATGCATTTATTGCCAATATAATAGATATCTTGCACAAAATTGAAGTCCAAATATTAGGCATTATAGACATATGATCTAATTTGTAATTTTATAAATATATTTGTGACTCTCAACTGCAGATAGGTTAGAAGTGTATCTTCCAATATAACACTAGATATATCCAAATAGCAACGGATAATAATTCATTGTGGGAACCAGAGAATCATTCAGTGGGAGCGATGCCAGTTGGGATAGATCTTAATCCGTTCAAAGCTTCCATTAAGGGCAACAGTAGATTAACTGAAAGTTATGCTCTTAAAAAGAGAAATAACCTAAAGAATACATGAGATGTCTGTGATAAAATGAGAGAATCCAGTATACAAGCTACAAGGAAAAATTGCAGCAACGAGGCATTATCTACTAACACGCAACATATGGTCAAAGAAAACAGCAGTGTGATATTTCAAGAGATTCAGGCACGCAACACATACACTCTTAGCTAATGAATTGAAGAGTTCAGGTTCTGTCACCTCTAGCAATACCATTACAGACAATAGCATTTATGTAACTTATAACAAACAAACCAAGTCTGTTAGTACCTACTCACTAGTAACATCCCTAATTCCCTATAACTTGGCTAGGTAATACACTCACCTAGCATGTATTATACCTAAGAATACAACAATCAATTACTAGCTGAGTATTTTTATGAGCAGTGCCACTGCCCAAAGGGAACAAGGAAACAAAATCTGAATATGTTGGATCAGAGAAGAGAAAGGAAAATTGTTCCTGAGTTGACGTGATATTTAATATTCCAACAAAACCTAGGATGCTATACATAGGAAACGAAGCACAGCAAGATAAAAGGAAGATAAAGGAAATCTTCTCTTACAAGGATATCTTGACCTATCCAAGCAAACGAGATACGACGAAAAACTGCCCAAACAACAGAAAATGCTATGCAGAAAGGAGAAACGGCCAGTGTCAGATAGGAGACAGCTCCAAAGAAGGGTACTTTAACAAAGGATTCTCCAGCATGTTCAAACCATCTGAAACTATAGTAGATTAGTTGTCAGTCTCACACATATAAGAACCAATTGAAAAAAAAAAGGCACATAATAGAATAGACACAAACTTCTGCATCAAACTTTCTTCTTTAAATAAAGCTAATGAAACTCGCAGACATCATACATATGATCATTCTGTGATTCCAAAAGATAAGAACACAAGCCACATGATGCAAGTAAATCCTCTAGATGTATTCACAACATATGTCAAATTGAACTCCCGTTTCCTTGCTAAGGAAATAGCTGAACACTCACAACTAAGCAGTCCAAAATGAAAAAAGAAAATACACAAAATAAAAGGAAGAACGAAGATATACCATGATAACAAAGCCACCAAGCAAGTTTGCAGACCCTGTAAACACATTAAGTTACGAGATTTAGATTCATTTCAAAAGTCACTTGTAGTATTAGTAATATTCCAACAGATCACAACAAATACAATACCTATTTGGCAGTTTGTTGAAATTAAATTTTCACATGTAAAAATTATAGCCACAGTTTTAGTATTACAATCCATGAAGCTTAAGGATTTTATTCTCTCTGACCTGGGAAGAACAAATTGGTCCTACCTTGAACAGTTTGTTCCTCGAATTGAGAGGTTTATACAAAGTGAAAAACTAGTGCCAGATGCTGAATTAATGCTTGAATCATTCACCCTTAACACAAACAAATATATGGTTGCCACCAATAATCTAGACATCCAAAAATCTTATTTTAGAAATTAATGTAGGACTGCAAGAACTAAATGTTTACTCCAATGTCCTATTTTTGAAACCTAAATATATCCCCAAATAAAATAAATAATTAAACCTTTAAGCATATTGTGTTAGGCAAACACGCCCATCTTTCTAGGCAATGAACACATAATTTTCCAGCAGAAGCTATTAAGTTAATCACACTAGCCATATATAAAGACAGTAAATGCAAGTCAATAAGAGTTTGGAGCAGAGCAGCAAACAGACAACAGGATAAGGAAGCTGTATCATGGGTCGATTCTAAGTTATTCGCAAGTGATTTATGCATCCATTAACCGTGTGTAAAATAGAAAGCAAACGCACCTCTACCCCACCAATGCAGAACAGAACCACCAGAACCTCAATGAACCAAAATGACATGAGTTTGTAAAGCATTATCAAGAAACACGAAGCAACCACAACAAACAGAACAGCTGACATCATAGTAATGTCCACAGCACCACTAGAACCAGCATTTTCCATATTCAGAATTTCCTCGGATCCATCCTTCAATTACAAAAACATTACAAATATCAGCTCGAGGAACCAGTATACCATAAAATAAATAAATGCTACATAGCTAAGAAGTCCACTCAGAAGTTACAAAATTTATCTGTGAAAGGGCATAAGATAACCTTCAAAAGCTTGTCCTGCTCAAGAGTTGCTTCTCTGGCACTCCATGCAGACCAATAAGAAGAACATATGATGGTACCAACAGCCATAAGCCATAAAAACACTTCTGCAATGTCCACCATTGGACGACGAGGAGAGTACAGCTGCACAGAAACTAAAAAGGGGATTGAACATGTTAACTTCAAAAAAAAAATTCCCGAAGATGCTATATTCTGCAATACCAAGCAGGGATACCAATTTAATACAGCGTCATCAACAAAATCAATAGAGAGGAATACCTAACTCTAAGACAGCAGTTATACACAGGGAAATCATACCTGAAGATCCGTCCTGTAATAATTTTTCCAAGCTTGCACCAGCATCTTGTGGGAGCATGACAGATGGTATGCTTATAGTTACATCAGTTTCATTGGGTTCACAAACCATCTTGAAAAGCTCTGTAGAGTAAAAACCAATTTTCAGAAGATGAACACGTGATTTTACAATTTACATAACCTACATTAATTGTTCATCACCATTACAACCAGTCATCAAGCCAATAAAAATGGCGGGTTATTTTCCAGCATTTTTTTCATTGGTATCAGGGCTGAACTTCTATGCATATGTGGTAAACAATTAGAGGGAAGTATAGTTTCTTAAAGAATATACTCAAAGTAACACAAATGACAAAAAAAAAAAGTAACAGAGATTGATAATTCAATCATGTTAAAATTGTACGAGTATTAGAATTGTAGAAAACAGTAAATACTCTGATAAATAGGAAACTCTTGTTTTTAGGAATCCTAATTGCTACTTTTGTATAGTATAAATTGGATGTTCCCAATGTTAATAATACATCACAAATTACTCTAACATTCACAAAACACAATATAAAGAAAAGGGCATTCAAGATCCTTAATCTTCGAGTGATTCAGAAGATTCTCATACAAAATATAGAATCAAGTACTCCCAACTTCAACAACTTCCATGACCACAGGAGCACGGTCTAACACTAGAGACTTCTATCACCAGAGATCCTTGGCATAACAGATAAAAATGTGGTTTAGCATAAGTGCTATTTCTTGTAAAGGAGGATCGGTCATTCATTATTTGAAATCGCAACTCATGAGGAAATAGAGATAGCATGTCTAAGGTATTGTGCAGGTATCATGTGGAGAATCGGAATGCAGCCAGCCAGCCACAAAAATTAGTTACTTCCTCATTTCATGCAAAATAAAAAATAAATAAAATAATAATAATAATAAGCTTTAAGTAATGTCTATTTTATAAATAAAATAATTCATGAATTCTGACAGATAGCTAGCATATGTTAAGTGATATATACAAATTGCACAAAGGCAGAGAGGGACCTACATTTTTTACCTGTCTGGCTGTTTACAATGAGAATAGCTGAAGCACCAGCAGATTCAGCATAATTAGCCTTGGCTGTGAAACTGCAATTACCACGATACACCAAAATGACCTCTCCTGTAAGCTACCAGAAAGAAAAACATTCCAAATTATGAATTGAATAAACTAATGGTCACTATTACAACTTTTGCTCTCAAGACTATGCTTCGGATACAAGTAATTTCCATTACAGTTGAATCAAGGAATACAAAATGAAAAGATCTGAATAAGAAAACCTTATTCTTCACAGTGCTACAACAATCAGGGGGGTCAGCCAGAGCAAGTCTAGTTTGATTGGCATGTTTTTCCTTTGATTCCAAGGTAGGGCCAAATCGAGCTCCAACACCAACATACTCAACCTCTTCTACACCATTAACCCAAGTTGGGACTTTTACCTACAACAAAAACAAGGGACCAACCGCATACATTATGATAATTTAGGATTTGCTGGAGGACTGACCAAAGAAACCAAGTCGGCGAGACAAATCAAGGCTCAGTTTAAATGTTGCAATATTATAAGTTATCAAATTGAATGTCCTTATTACCCCAACTACAGCAAAACAAATAATTCATAGAAAGAAAGAAAGAAAGAAAGAAAGAAAGAAAGAAATGTAGACTCTATTTTCTTAATTAAATTTCTTTTAATTGTACTTAACTACTTATCAGTTTCTTTTCAATCTTCACAGATCCAAACAATGAAAATCATCAAACAAAAACTTTGATTTGCCAGTCTAGTAGAAAGCAAGCATCATAACATAAGAACTCACAAACTATAGTAATTTGAAATCTTCAAAAAATAAACTACATCCAACAACCAAATTCAATTGAGCTTTTAAATTCTGGAACCCAGTGTAATTTCACACACAACATTTTTCAATAATGATTTTTGCTTCTTCTTCATTTTCCTCATTAGCCACTATCAAATAAATGAAGTAAAAATCTGAGAATCAAATAAAAACAAACCCACAAAACACTAAAACATCACCCCCAACTCATCCTAATAGACTAACACCACTTCACTCAGCTCAAAATTGAATTCAATCCACCTTCCATTTCTATATTGTCAAGAGAATAACTAAATCCACAATACCATTTCCAAACAGAAGTTGAATTACCAAATTATCCTCATTTCCCAGAACAAGCCGACAAAATCATAAAAAAAAAACAACATAAATTCGAATTCGCTTGCTTTCTACAGATCACCTCCGTTTCTGGCCAACTAAACAGAATTTTAAAAAAATAGGAGAGTTCGTAGTTCGTACCAGGACGAAGTTATTATCGCAACCTGGTCTCTTAGGAGCGACGTCGTCTTGATGAACTATGTCTCCAGCGTGTACGGAAGGCGTAGTAAACACAAGCACAGCAGAGAAGACGAGCATACATGTTGATAGAGCCCCGAACAAATCCATGGAAGAGCACAGCTTGAGGTCAACGATGAGGTGCAGAGCTAGGGTTTTGGAGAGAGAGTGTGTGTGTGAAAGTGCAGAGAAGAAGAGGTACAAGGAGGAGAAGAGAAGATGTTAGCTTTTTTCCGCTACTTTCGTTTTTTCATATTTATTTTCTTTGAAGCAAAGGACATGTCATGGGAAAAACACTGCCTTCTAAGCTCTAACCGTTAAACTACATTTTTCTAACTCTCGCTGCTGCTAATTGCAACCCACTCGCGCTGTGTACCCGTGTACACAATGTCAGTCAGTCAAATGTCAATGGGTGTGTATGCATCCTTATAAGTGTTACCAAACAAGTCCTAAATAGCGCGTGGAATAGTGTTGAAACGCAACGCAAGTGGGTGTGAAGGTTATAAGTTCCGTAGAGCCGTACATCATATAGGATAAATATTTTTGTTGATACGGTCATCAACTTAAATTATATTATATTAAGTCCATTTGTTCTTTATTACATAAGGACTTGATTTGGTCAAGTCTTTGCCCACATTCAACCGATAGAAAAAAGACACGACGACTCCGAGTTCGTACTCGTATTACAATTACAATTTCGTTAGGCGTACGGCAATGGAAAACAGAAGACGATGGCCATTGTACATGTGGAAGTAGAGATGACTATTTCAATTTTCATGTACCGTTGGTACGTTTATTCGATGCATTATAACCAAAAATATCTTCTTTTTAATCCATCTAATATATATATTATAAAGAGAAATCTCTAACTAATCGAATAATATGTGTCAATTTCAATTCTAATTGAATATCTAATCGATTGATATGTGGTTATTTCAAGTTTCAATTTTGTGACATGTGTAAATCTAATATTTATAATTTTCAATGGGTATCTCAATTGAGTGACACGTGTCACTAAAATTTCTCCAA
>JAYMTF010003420.1:0-15257 GCA_036897485.1 Pelargonium nanum | reverse complement strand
AATTCCTTGAATTACTCCCTAATGTATACTTTCCTATTATACATATTTCCTGATTTCCATATATTGTGACATATATGAAAGCCTAAAGGCCTTCCAAGCCCATGAGGGTTATAAAATACAGGAAATTAAAATTAAAATGACAAGTAGGCATGCAGTAATTTATATGCATCACATACATTATTCCTAACATTCCAGCCACCACAAACAGAAGTCACCAACCCTCGAGATATATACTTTCCTCTAATATTTTTTTTTTCTTTTCATGATATTTCTAAGCGTTAAGTTGCCGAAATTTCTATAATTTATATGATATGACTAACACTATTGTGATATTATATTATTGATGTGAATGAGTTGTGTTAGCAAGTACAATAAATACCTTTTATATAAAAGCTTAGACTTTTAGCTAAAAAATTAACACGGTATTATAGTATGTTTGGTTTTTGAACGTAGCCTGTTTGTGGCGCCTTCCCCATTCATTGTTGGTCCAATTGTAGAACCCATTGTGTTGTCCGATTTGCATGTAGGAGGAAGTGTTAAAGCCTTACTCATGGACAATGGTTTTTGTGATTGCTTTATACCTTAGTTGGGCCCTTACACCTTGTTGAGTTGTTTAGAATCCCATAACTTATAAGATTTGCTTATGAATACCTTTTGTGAATAGATCTTGTAGCTCTATAGATTAAGCCTTAGTCTAGACTTTCATATTTAATTTGGAGTCAACTCTTGTAATGCCATATATAGAGAGCTTCTATTCTATCTCAATATTAACAATACCATTTCATGATCTCTATGTGATATTAGAAACTTCTTGTTCTTGAAGGGCTCTTAATAGTCTTACGTTGTTAAACACCATTGTCTTGTGGCAGCGGTGTTCAAATCTCTTTCAATACTTTTTATATTATTTTTCTCTTCAAAGGCATGAAAATGTGGGCACTCCTTCCCATTGAAAAATAAATAACTTCTAGATCTGTTTGACTTCTTGGTGTTGTAGCCTTCACCATTTGGTTTGGGGTCTGTTGATCGAGAAAGTTTGTTCTTTGGATTTTTTTTTCAGAATTCAACCACACTTTGGTTGTTTGAGGAGGCTGCAATCGGTCATCCCCTGTGGCGATATCAATAAATTTTAATAGATGCTCATTGATGTACTTTTCATTAGATTGGCATAAGTCATTGAATTCTCTAATTTGTATTTTTTTTTTGTTTCACATTTTTAGTAGTTTTTCACAAACTCAAGTGTCCATTCAATTTCAATGACACCTTCAATTCGGGGTGGGGATGGGGGATGTCGAGATATTTAGAATCCCATAATATATGAGATTTGTTTATGTCTGTGAAGCACGAGTAAGGTACGAGTACCTGGTACGACTATTTTTCAAAAAGACAAGGTACGAGTACGGTGGGGTACTTGTAATTAAAAATGTATGCTAAAAATTGTAGTTATAACAGATGGTGCGATGAATACAAATTTTTTCTTGCAAGGTCAAAATATATTACTCCCCCGACCCAATATAAGTGTCCTGTTTGACTTGCAATTTTGCCCCAAAATAAGTGTATTATTTTCTTTTTAGGAAGCTAGTTATGTATGAATTATCAATAATGCCCCTATAATAAGTTAGTTAGTATCCCTCAAATTTGTTTGAATGCATGTTCATGGGGATACAAGAGTAAATATATAGCACTAACTAACTTCTCAATTTTTCTCAGAAAGGAAGACACTTATTTAAGGACAGAGGGACTACAAAGTAGCTAGCCCAGAAAATATATTAAGAACACAAAATTTAAAATCAAACTAGTATTAGGCAGTTAGTGAAGGGTTGAGTAGTGATAAGATGAAACAATGAATCACGAAATATCGAACAATACTGATTAATTTGTTAAACTATGTACATGTAACTAAAAGGTTGAGAAGATGAATTAGTGAAACACAATTTGTTTTGGAATTCTGATTTACAAGTCAAAATTTTTACAGTGAATAACATAGGGCAACAAAAAGGATGAAGGATGTGCAGGATATTGTCAATTCATAATTCGCATATGGCGGTTCAGTTCTTAAACATCCATATTCTATAAAAAAAAGTCTTTGCTATTTTTATCGTGTCTCATTGAATCAAATAATGTATTCAATCCATTTTTTACTCTTAAGTTTAACAATTTACAAATTACAGTTTATAATCGTAACCAACTGATTGATTTCAGTTAACTGATCGAGTTTATTTTTATTGGTTCACGATCGGCAACGATTTATAAATTTTAGGGGCCCATATTTCATTTTTGGCACAGGCCCCTCGAAATCTTTGAGACGGCCCTGACTAGCAGAAGAGGAAAAGATGTGATCTCATATATGCATAATTGATTACTTGCAATCATTGATAGGAGTTTTTTCTTATTCCAAGACTCCATAAAACTTTTATTTCTTCGTTTTTATCAAAACTATGTAGTTTTTAATTATACATAGGTTTTACCCGAGAAGTACCCAAATTAGATGTTGACGGTACCCACAAAAAAATTGCTGTTCACTTCACTTGGGTAAGTACTCGTTAGGTACCCAGAAGTACCGGTACCGGTACCGGTAGGTCCTCTTCCTAAGAGTACCTGTGTTTCACAGGTTTATGTATGCTTTATTTTGAATATATCAATTAGTTCCATAGATTTAGCCTTACTCTAGTCTTGGCTATTTACTTTTGAGTCAACTCTTGTAATGGTCTATATGAAGAGTTTTTATTCTACGTCATTATTAATAATAGAATTTCATATTCTTTACACAACTAATAGCCTTGGCTTTTGGGTTGGAAACTTAAAAATGTCAAATGATGATTGGTAGATATCTTTCGCAAGATAGTTGAAATGACTATATGCCGCTATATATCTTGTTTGAAAGCTTTCATGCACTTAGAAGTGCTTCATTTAATGATCTGCATAATATCATATTTAGCATGATATGAAGATGGAAATCTATGCGTTTTTTTTTCCTTTTCTTCTAGTAATGTATATCTGTCCTCTCTTTCACACACAACTATTTTATAAATTTTTACATATATCTGTGTTTTAGTGTTTATTTTATGTGTTACAATATTTCTTATATTGTTAACCAATAATTACTTTGATCCTTAGTAGTGAATGAATAATTTCGAAGTTGATAAGATCTACTGTTTCTTGTGCAGGGGAATCAAAGCTAGTAGTTCGTTTTCATTTCTTGAGGTGATTGTGGGTTGCAATATTGCAGACAATGATTTGACTTCTGAGCAGAGGAGAATTTATTTACATCTAAAGAAATATTTTAGTGGTACTCGTTTTACATATCAACCTTTTCTTCAAGCTATTGCTGGGAAACATAAGGCGGGACAAATTGTATGTGTTAGTGGTAAGGTGAGTTTCTGGGTTCCTCTGCCGTTGTATCTTATTGTTCTTTAATGTGGCTTGGTTGGCATTGCCGTTTTCTCTCTTTATTGTTAGAGTGGCACTTTGATCAAAAGACATAAATAGTTACGTAGAATCTGAGTCTGTTCATTTGACGCGTTATATTAGACATGGTAGCAATTGCTATTATATATAAATCTTGTTTCTGTTGAACTCTTGTGGCTGATTCACTTGTTTATTTGATTTTTTAAACTTAGGGCGAAAAGGCATTTGTTTCTATTATTTTATACATTCTTTAGAGCATTAAGATGGTGTACCTCGAGTAGCTATATGGATTATACAATATTATATCAACTAACTAATAGTTGTAATTTTCTTAAACTGAAATTACGTCTTATCTTTCTGTCTCAACATCTGTAAGTGTAACATTGTGTAACATCTTATCTGTTGTCTTGAATGTGTTTGTTATCCACTGCTGATTATAATGAAAAAGACGGTAGAACTAATGATAGTGCCTCCTCAGGAGTGCTTCAGGGCTAGTGTACTCGTTGCTTTTTTTAATAGAGAAGTGGGCCAGCATGTTTTTCTTTTTAGAGAGAACATTTCTCTTCCATTAGGTGAACCTTGAAGCAACAGTAAGCTTGCTGTGTTGTGACCAGAAGATGATATGTCCTACTCATGGAAACAGCCTCTCCTAATGTGGAGGTAAGGCTGCGCACATATGACCCTCCCCAATCTCCACAAAAGTTAAGGCTGCACTGCGTTATCTTTTTATTTTTATTCTTTAAATATATTTCTTTTCCCTTAGACAAACACTAGGAGTTTGTAGGTGCACTTTGGTTGAAGCAGAGGATGACTAATGGCCCCATTCTTCAGCCAACTTAGCTCTTCGTAGAGGATTGTTCAAGTCGTTTTTTTTTTGTTATTGGGATAGATGAATTATTATATATCCATCCCTTTGAAGAACCGATCATGATAATTTTTTATCATCTGACTTGAGCAAGAAGCAAAGGAAATGAAGTTATCCATGTCCAAAGAAATCCAATTGTTATCCACTCTCATTGATTATATGAATGGTTCGATATAAGAAACTACGGACCAAAGTCTTTTTCCAAAGCCACAATTTTACTTTGCAGGGAATTTTTACATCCTCAATATATTTGATTCTTGTTCTTGTAGTATGAGATACTGTTACTAGATTATGACAGGAAGGAAAAAGTGAGAATTATGAGTACACGACTAATTATTGTTGATTGCATACCATTTTAAATTCTTGTGATTTTAGCAAAGTTTTGCAATTTCAAGATTTGTTCAATTAATTTGAGTTCATAGTCAGGGTATTACATAGTACCTCAAGTATTATTTACAGTTCTTGTAGTCATAATAAATTCTTTTGTCTAATTGGCTCCTACTGGTGTAGTGGAAGCATTTATGTCTAAAGTGATAATGACTCTCTTTACTAAATGAAATACATTTTCCACCTAGGTGAGACCAACATTGTTTATTTTTTATTTACTTTTGAAATCTTGCTCCAAGTAATGGTTTATTTTTGCTGGATAAGGGTCTATTTCTTTCCAGTCTTTGACTGAGGTATATCCTTTTGATCTAGGTGAAAACTATGCGGACTAAAGATCATTATGAAATAAGAGAATATAATATTGACGTTCTCAATGATGATGATGATTCATCACTTTCTACACAAGGGAAGCTTTATCCTATCCACCCATCAAAAGGTGGCCTAAGTCCAAATTTTCTTAAGGATGTTATTGCAAGGTTAGTGCCTCCTATACTTTATGTACTTTGATATTTATGGACATAGCATGCACTCTATCTTAAGTAGATTTAATAGTTCTGGAATAGCTATTCTATGACCTAGCCATTTCATAGTTTCCTACTTTCTATTTATTATTTCATTTTTTTCTTTTTTGTATAATTGGCATTAATTGGTTAAATGCTTTTTATATAAAAACTTGCCTGAGCTATACTTTTCCTTGTTGCATTCTACTTCATTATTTATTTTTGAAGCATGAGATTAGTTGGTATTTTGTTTGTAAAGTGCACCTTTGTGCCAATATATGAAAGATTTGTTTCTATTACTTCTTCCAGCGCTTTGCAAACCGTGCCAGTCAGTATTGATCCCGTTCCTGAAGATATTACTAAGGACTTTGGAATGTTAGGTCTTCATGATGTAAGTGGCTTCCCTTTCATAAGTCCCTTGGAGAATTTCATGGTACATACTTGTGTTTTCGTGCTAAAAAAGGTGATCACATGTTAGTTTGGCAATTATTATGAAATGATTGTGCTGGTCTAGACTTGCTTACTTCTTCACTGTGGCCCATAGCTAGGTGTAGTGCTTTCCAAGAAACTTAGGATGAAGGTTAGGAGTTCAAGTCATCCAATGTGAATACTCATGAGGTTTTCTGGGTTTATTTTGGTGCTTTACTTGTGTCAAAGTTCTAATTTGCAGGATGAAAAGAGAGACAATATAATGCGCATAATGTTGATAATTTTTGTATTATGTAGCCAGAGATTATCTTTTGGTATTGTAGTTGGTCTTGCTTTGTAAATCAACATTCTCCTTTCATCACCATATGAGTAGTTATAATTTTTTTATTACCACAATTTCTTGTTGCTTTCAAGTCAACAAGGGTATGTATTTTTGCTGATTATTTTCAACCCTCTAAAATTCTTGTTATTTTAATCTATATTTTTTGAGATATATTTTAGAATAGCTGACCTAGCTGCCTAATTTCTTAACCAGTGAGATTAAATTGAATGGATTGTAATTCATAATTCCTAATTAGCAGCTTACACCAATTAAGTAGTACTTGTCATATGCAAAATGGGTGACTCATACATACATACATACATACATACATACATACATGTATGTATGGAACTTAATCATTTCTTTGTTGCTTTCATATTCCAGTGGATAGCTAAATGTTTGTGTCTAAATTGCAGGCGTATGTCGGAATTCACCAGCCGAAGAGTATGAACGAGGCAGATTTAGCTCGCAAAAGGTTTTTATTTGACGATTTTCTTTACCTACAGGTGATCTTAGTCCGCAATTATCAAAAAATCATTGCTTTTATTGGCCACAATTGCATTTTGAAGCCCTTGCTATCTTCAATCAATAAAACATGTTTGACTATTTGGGTATCCTATCTTCTCATTTCATGTGTTAGTTTTATGTTCATTTACATTTCACAAAAAAAAAAAAAAAAACGTTACTCTAGGCATTTTCCACTCAAGATTAACTATTGATGTACTTAATATCTGGCTATTACATTTTGTTTTATTTTATTTTCTTTTGTTTATTCTCGCCCTTGGATGTTCTGCATGTGATAAAAACTATTCTGCCTGATGCTTACTTTTGGTTAATGTCAAAAAATAATATTCACTTTGGTTGAGAGTGACAAAGACAACTACTCTATCAATATTATTATCAATATCTTTTAAATTTTAAATTGGGCTACACATAATAGTTTGAGCTTCCACTACTAAAATATCAACATTTTTAGTGGGGTTTTACTTGCACCACTATATGTAACCTCTTTATCTTATATTTTACCAATGTGGGACTTTAGTCACCACTTCAACAACCCCCTCACGTATGAGCCTCATAATTTTCTTTTATTGGTGGGATTGACACGAGCACAATTCGCGGCCTATTAAATCGACACTCCCCCTCACGTGTAGTTATTTTTCTTCCACACGTGGGCCGCTGTAGGCATGTCCATATCCAAGCGAACCCGATACCGCATGGGGAGGCAACATAATCGGGTCACCTTTAGGCCAAGGCTTGGATCATAATAAGCTATGATACTGTATTTAACTTTTCTCTAACTATCTGCTTAATGTTGCCACTTGATATACTAGTTGGGCCTTCCACCTATCAGTTTAAGCTTTAGCTTAAACTTTTGTGTTGTAGAAAAGTTTAAACATGGTATCAAAGCTGGTTCTGTTTTTGCCTAAAGACCCGTTTGTCTTGCCTCCCTTGGTTCTCATGCAGAGTCCGTTCCCGCACACGAGAGGGAGTGTTAAAGAATCTCACATTGAAATAATGTGAAGTTTGTCGCCACTTGATATACAAGTTGAGCCCTCCACCTAACAACTTAAGCTTTTGGGTTGGAGTAAAGTTTACAATATCATCACAACGATCAATTTTATTAATAGTTAGACCTCCTTATATTCATATGCTTACTATGCTTTATTCAGTATAACTGGTTCAAATATATGGTGGCCAAATGAACAAGACGGGACTTAGTCTTATGGGCTGAATCTGAACTGACTCCACAATACAGCAAATTTAAATTTGATAAATGTATAGATAAATGGTATTTCTTTTGTCTGTCTGATTTGTAGTAGCCATAGCCGTCCGTGTACAATCTGCATTCTGAGTTGTGCAAACAAGTTTGCCCCATGTATGCACTGCATTCCTGATTGTGGTGTGCATGGCAGAGGGCCAAGGATTAGTTTAAGTTGATAACATTTATGCTTTTTGAGAGGTTAACTTCTTGAAGTAGATTTTCTCCGAATCTAACACTCGTTATACATGTTAATTGCACATGGATTCTGAATAACCCAGTTTTAGTTCTCTTTCAGTTAGGGCGCTTATTCCAAATGCTTGAAGGTTATACTACTCAAGTAGAGAAAGATAAATTTCTGGATAGATACAGAAAGCCTGAACTGAATGCATCACATATAGAAGAATGGTCTGATCTCACCAAGAAGCTTTTGGAGGCTCTTCCATATTCCCTTACCTCTAGTCAGCTAAGTGCTGTTAAAGAAATTATTTGGGATTTAAAAAGACCAGTCCCAATGAATCGGCTCTTACAGGTTTTGGATTTCAACTGAACCCCATTGTTCTTTCATTATCTACAATTTACTGTCATATTATAATTGCTTCGACTCACACATGCATATTAGTGGTATTTGTTTTATAACTATAATGGTTTAGTATAATTTTCCTTGTTTTATTTAAAGCATACAAAAGAGAATGACCATTTTTTGATGTCCTGTCTTTATGCTGGTTATGTGATTGAGCACTTGCAACAACCATATACATTTTTCTGTTGACCTGAGTTGTACCTATGGTGATGCATGGCCTATGATAAAAGTGTTGGTTCGATGAAAAGTTTGGTCCTTGGCTATGATGTTCCCAAATCAGCCCGCCTCTTTAGCGCTTTTAAGGAAAAGAATGGGTCCTTGTTCCATTGTTCGCAAATCAGCATGCCTCTTTTGGGGTTTGATACCTCAAGATGGTGGATCTCTCTGTTGTTGCAACTTGCTTCTGATCAAGATGCAGATGTCATCAAAGACTAATATTTCCTGTTGAATTTTTCTGGCATGGCTAAAAATATGGTTCATGTCACTAATACCAAGTTAAATCATGTTATAAAGAAAACATGAAAAGAGAAGAATATAATATATTATCACCCTGTTTCATATTATATCTTATTTACATCTTAATTTACAGATGACAACTGTAACCTTATCTAGGAGTGTGCATTATTTAGGTTAAACTGATAGTTTAACTGAAATCAATTTTTTTTGTTAGATTAATTTGGCTATTTGGTTATGTCAATTAGGTTTCTTCTGATTCATTTGACAATTTGGTTTGTGTTATGGTAGTAAAATTAAATAATAAATTAATCAAACTTATCGAAATATATACAAACATCTGATGTCTATACACAGTCGTTATGTTAACATTCATAATGACATGGGCTTATTAACGATTTATTTATGTTAATTTCCCTGAAATTTGTGAATGGACTACATTTAATAGGTTGGGCTTCCACTACTAAAAGGTCAACCATGTTAGTCGGGTTTGACTTCCACCATTATATTTAGCTTGGGACACTTTATTACCCACTTCAACAATTTTAATTTAAATACTATTTTGTTAGATAGTTTCATATTGTAATAAACTATGAAGTTAGATGTACTATAATCCTTGTTAACCGGACAAAATTATCGCTAAAGGGGTTCTAGCATGAATATCTATTTTTGGAGATTTATAGCATAGTCTAACTAAGACTTTAACATATATTTTTGGTCATATACTAAGAAATGATTTCCTCTCACATGATCTTACTATTTTAGAGAATATTAAATGTTTGTTCGTACAATTGTTGAAGTAATCACGTTGATATCATATTAAGTTTCTGTCAACGATCAAGTTGTATTTTGGAATTAGGTGCTCTACAGATTTTGGAAATTTACATTGAAGATGATTCAATTTCAAGGATATGGTTTTGTTTTATTTAACAATATTATAAAAATTTGAAAGAATTGTTTATACTGCATTTGTCCCAAAATAATTGTCCATTTTCTATGAAATTTTTTGTCCTAAAATAATTTTACACTTTCTATTTGTGACAACTATGCATGAATTACCAACAATATCCTTAAGCTAATTGGTTATACCCCTTTGAGATTGTTACTGTAAGAGCATATGGAGGTACAGGGGGGAAAACATATTTCTAAAGTAATCCATCCTTAATATTCACAAAAAAAAAAAAAAAAAAAAGAGTGGACAATTATTTTGGTACGGAGGGATTGTTTATTTTATATGATGATTACCAAGTTAGATTTGAAACAAGGCATGTTTATATCATACTAAATATACCATGTAATGCATATTGATTTTATGTTGCAGTAACCAACCTGCTTATTATTCAAATTGAACTGAATTAATTCAGTCTGGTTAGGTTAGGTACTTAGGTATTAAGAGTTAATGCACACTTCTTTGTCAAACTCTATACGACCTGCTTGTTGTGTGTGGAATTATTAGTGGAAAGTTGGGTAGCTTCCTGAGGATGCTGTTTGCAGAAATGGTGTCATTTGGAAGTATCTTTATTATCAACATGTAAATCGCTGATATACTTTCATTTTATGACCCTTCTTTTTAGGGTGATGTCGGTTGTGGAAAAACAGTTGTAGCTTTCATGGCGTGTATGGAGGTTGTTGCCTCTGGCTATCAGGTTGGTGCCTTGGTGATCACAATGATCTTTCATTCAGTTCTTAAGTATTTACTTGTACATTTTTGTCTTTTCAATGTAGAGCACTGCATGTGTTTGTGTATACATCATTGTTTCATGCACAGAGTATTTACTTCATTAGCTTAGAATTAAATTTGAGATTATTTGAGAGATAAGGATGATGACAGCTAGGAGAAACCCGAGAAGATTTGTGCAGGGTTAGAATTTAGAAACCATGCTATGATACAAGTTAATTTTAAAGAGGAAAACATATTTTGTGCCCTAAAGGGTAGACCACTCACACACTTAATGGTCCGTGTTCACCTATGAAACACTGACACATTCATGAAGCAGCTTCATGTTGGATTCGCGAATAGGACATGATTCATGCTGATTCGTCCGAAATACGCGTGGAATATGCGAATTTGGTTTCAATATTAAAAACAAAAACAGAAACAAGATTCGTGGTCTGATTCGCGTATCGACATGCAAATCTGCTTCAAATGGTTGCCGTTTACCATTTTTACCAGCAGAAACTGTAGATCTGCCATCCCAGTCCCAACCCCTCACACAGCTGCAAATCATGCTTTATCAAGCCACAACATGTCCACTCGTCTTGCACATTTTCCAATTAAACATTCTTCTCAATCTAGCAAGCAACCTCCCATTTTGTGTTCCTTGTTGTAGAGGAGACTCTGTTTTGTTAGAGGAAGAGGAGAGAGACTGAGAAGAATGGGTTTCCCAGAAGAGAGACATGAGAGGGATGAATTGAAAAGGTGATTGTAAGGATTAGGTTGGACTGGACACGTAGAAAGATTTACGTGTTGTGCACAAATTTCCCATTTGATTTTAAATTAAAATCTCACATTTTAATTTTACAGAGTATTATTTACTGCAGTTATTATAGTTCTATCAGAAACCATATATTTAAAAAATGTAAACGATTATTGTTGTTAAACTTAATTTTAATGTATTAAAAAGGTATAGATATATAATATGTTGTATATAAAATATATTTTCAATTACAAAATTAACTTACCTTGGACGTGTCATGTCATATGTTTTTCAAAATGACAAATTGCGTTTCTGAATCATGTCGTGTATCGGTATCGGTGCAACATAGCTGTTGGCTTCTCATGATAAAACATAAGATTTGATAAATAGAACATGTTATGAGATTGTGCTACTCAATGAGAGTTGATTCTACTAAATTTTCCATAAGTAAAATTGACTAGGAGAAGCCATTGTGTGTATTTGTAAGCCATGTCACCTTGAGAAACGTTTGAACATGTTACTCTAAAAAACGAGCCTAATGAGTCTAGGCAAGGATATTAGCCCCCGGGTTGGGAGCCAGAAGCCGAGCCAAAGAGCCCCGCCCAAGGAAGGCTAGGGGAGTTCGTCCCGCCGAAGAGGCCAAAGTGAAGTTCCCCTAGCAAGGAAGTCTGAGGCAAGGCTGCCCAGGCCAACGAGTAAAGTCCCTTGACCAAAGGATCTTGGCGTAGGCCAAAGAAGGCTCGTCTTAAGGGACCTCGAATCAGACCTACACTCCGCAATGTTGAGGTCTGCCAACAGGAACCTCGAGGCAGGCCAAGGCGGGCATGTCTTGTTGGACCTATAGGCAAACTCATGTGATAGTTGGAGAGCCAATGTTAATTATATACTTTAACAATCTCTTAGACCCATTATAAATTTGAGTTCATTGTACTCAACATATCTAGTTTGTTAATACAAAATTTTCCTTTTGGGCATTTGAGTAGTGCATGTAAACCTTATGGCCATTTTTTTATCTCTCTTCACTCTGTTTGCCTCTCTCCCATATCATTTGTTCTATATTTCCTTACATTTCAATACACATCAGGAGTGAAAAGGACAAGTTTGCTGTTACGGCTATGACAGTAAATTCTTTTTAAAATTGCAGAATAGGTTTTTTGATCCATGATTCTGAACTTTCTTTTTTACTTTAATACATAAATGATGTTACGTTTTTTTTTTGTTCTATTTGTAGGCAGCTTTTATGGTTCCAACTGAGCTGCTTGCCATCCAGCATTATGACCTCTTGCGTAATTTGCTAGAGAATATGGTGGTCCAGTGCAAACCTTCTATTGCTTTACTTACTGGTTCAACCCCATTAAAACAGACACGGATGATTCGTCAGGCATGCATTAACTGCTTTAGTCTGCCATACATCGTGCTTCAGTTTCAGATTTTTATTTTTATTTTTTATGACTTAATTGGTTGGCAGGGCCTCCAAGATGGAGAAATCTCATTGGTCATTGGAACTCACAGTTTGATATCTGAAAATGTGGAGTTCTCTGCTTTACGCCTTACTGTGGTTGATGAGCAACACCGCTTTGGTGTAATCCAAAGAGGAATGTTGAACAGTAAGGTAGTTTACTTTCATTGACTTAAGATGGTGTTACTTCAAGTATATGTCATTAAGTATTGTCTTTCGTTATTTTACAGTTCCGAGTGATTGCACTAATAATGATCAGTTTCAAATAGTCTTTTCAATGGTTGTCTTACTGAGGGTATGCTCCATTCTTAATACCATGTCATCTGCAAACGGCAAGTTCTGATTTTGTATTGTATATCTGAGTCTAGATATTTGCTGTGGAGCAATTTGTTTACTTTTGTAAGAGCACATTTGTAAATTATTTTAAAGAGATTTACCATTTCAATGAACAAACATAAGATATATATGCCATGCTGCTTCTTCACGGGGCTGTAAATGATCCCCTCGTGCTTGACTTGTTACATATTTGACTTTAGCGCATTATAATTGAGCTCAAGCCAAATTCAAGATTAAGTATATGCTCGTTTAAGCCAAAATCTTTGAGCTCAATAGACTTGCTAGCCCGGTCTTTAATTGTTTTACAGCTTAAAGATTTGTTATCTATGTTCAATTGTCTATGTTAAAAATTAATTTTTCAATTGGTTTTATTTTATATCTCAGTGAATTTTGTTAACAATTTTTTTTTTATCAAGTCAAGTCAAGCTTCAGTCTCAGCTCAATTGTTTTATATCGAGTCGATCTTGAGCAAATTTATAAAGTTATGAGCCAAGCTCAGCCTTTACAATTTTAGGCTAGATTCAACTTGATTATACCCCTACTTCTGCATTTTCTTTTTTAACTTTGGACATTATCGTGAAATTGAAAATCCTTGAATGAGTTCCTTATTTTATTGTTATCCTTTTCAGTTTTGCATCTGTCTTACCAGTCAGTTATTTTAGTCTGATACTAGAAGGCACAAGCACTAAGATTATGCTTCCATGCTCTTTGCAATTGATTATTAGATGATTTGGTTAAAATACTTGATCCCTGCAGTTATACTGTACCTCTTTGAGCTCAAGAACAGAAGCTGATGTCTCAGATGTCTCCTCAAAAAATGAGCTGCAAATGGCCCCTCATGTTCTTGCCATGTCAGCCACTCCTATCCCGAGGACACTTGCTCTGGCTTTATATGGGGATATGTCCATAACACAAGTACGTAAAGTCTTATTACTATATAGTCATCTATATTTGATTCATTAGCATGCTCCATTTCTTGCTCTCTAGTCTCTACTTATGTTGACAAAGATTAGTTCTTAAATTTACTCTACACCTGAAAAACAGTTTTCTTGAATTCCCTCTAAGTATTGCTTATGTGTGAACTAAATGTTCGGTTTTGAGGCTCCTAAATTTTGTCATAAATTCATAATAGGGTGGATTCAGTTAGTCTCTGTGGACGGTTGGAGATTTGCAGAACTTTAGAAATAAGAAGAATATGAATAAATGACCTGTGTTTTTTGGTATTGTTTTCTGTTGTATTTGTGAAGATTCAATTGTATGTTGAGTAGAGTTAGGAAAGGTGTTAGTGAAATTAGGAAATAAATTGTATGTCGGAAAATTTAGTTTAATTTCCTAATCTAGCTTATTTTCTATTTCTAGTCTAAATCTCCTACGTAAAGGAGTCTCTCTTGACCTAATTATCACAATTAGTTCACATCAATAGAATAAATTTCACATGGTATCAGAGTCTCTTAATTCATTGTTTTGAGTCTCTTGAAGCTTCCGTCATTTCGGCGGCAACCTTAGGTTACTTGCCTAACCGATAATTTTCTTTTTTACAAGATTTTCAATAATATTTTCTTTCTTCAAGAATTCATTACAATTCTTGAATTTATTTCTTTTCATAATCTTTTTTTTCTTAATGTCATCCCTACACATTGAAAAGATCATGCTTACATGTGAGGGGGTATTTCATAATGAAACTCTTCTCTCTTCTCTTTCTTTTCCTTTTCTTGACAAATTTCGCTCTTCCAACTGAAGATGACATTCACCTTTGAGACAATATCAAGTCAATGCCACCTGTCATCTGGCCAAACAACTACCAAGTCGTAGTCCCTGAGTCATTAGACCAAACTATTGAAATAGTCCCTGAGCCTTCCATTTGACTGAACTACTACAAAAATGTAGTCCCTGAGTCATGAGGCCAAACTATAAAAATAGTTCCCGAGCCTCTTATCTGACCAAACTTCCAAAACGTAGTCCCTGAGTCTTTATGTCACACATTACTACTCTCATATCCAAATATCAATCCCCCAGTGGACGCTTTCAAATTTGATTCCATTTCAATAGTCAGATGTTCATGTAACTGTTTTTTTTTCCTGGTTGTACTTTGGCTCTTGTTTCCTTCTTGAGAATTCTAGCTTTTATATTATAATATATATCTATATTAGCTGATAAAAAAACAAAGTTCTGTCATCAACATTTATCACTGATATCAACTCCAACAACCGCTACATGTTATCAGAAGTCTAAAATAAAATTAAGGATCAATCACTTTGTAGGTCCCCGAATTATTAGAAACCGACCAGTTTGGGGTCCAAATTTCATAAACTCATAAGTGAGTCCCTCAATTAGCATTA
>JAYMTF010003419.1:0-15257 GCA_036897485.1 Pelargonium nanum | reverse complement strand
TGGCTTCGCCGCAATGCTTCAAGTGGCTCTTCAAATCCGCCACCACCGAGAAGCTCTTCTTGTGGCACCGGTCGCAGGAGTACATTTTGGGGCAATGGCTCCTCTTGAAATGATTCTTCACGCAAATCACAGACTCCACTGCCCTAAACTTCTTGTGCTTCTTGTTCCTCTTGCAGCCGTCAAACGGGCACGAAAACCTCACCTTCCGCCCTTGCTACGCCGCCCCTCGGTCTGGCTTTGCCAACGCCTTCAGAGTCTTGAACTGGTTCCCATGCGCACGCATGTGCATACGGAGATTCGCGTCTCGCTTGAAACCTTTCCCGTACACGTCGCAGAAGTGAATATGTTCCGCTAGCAACTCCATCGTATCAAGCTCGACGATTGCACAGTCTATCTCGCAAATATCTTCCTCGAATTTCAATTTCACCTCTTCCTCTATCGAAACCTCGACTTTCAAATCCACTGCAAGCTTAATTTCGTTTTTCTCCGAAACTCTCAGATCCACCGGCTCTTTGACTTCTCCAGTAATTGGACGATTCGATTACGGCGAATTCGTCGGACGAGAGCAGGTGAGGAGAGCGGAGCCGTTGACGATGATCTGGCGGATGGCGGATTCGATCTCGGTGAACACCATGGCCATGCGGTCTTTTCCGATGAGAGTGTTGCTGTTGACCGAATCGGTCAGGAAGCGCTGCAGCGAATCCATCCTCACGCGAATGGCGGAGAGGTTCAGCATCGGATCGCGAGTGTCCACGACTCCAAAGACGGAATATTAATTCGGCCGAAAAGTTGGGTTCGCCGGAATTCGACATTGCTGTTGCGATGGCTCAGATGGGTGGCTGACGTGGCATATTGATGAGTTGGATGAGTGTTGTGGAAAAAAAATCCAACGTGGACGAGTGACGTGGCATTCTCGCTGGCGTGGACGTAGGAGACCGACAATAGCAGGTCATTTGGATCAAAACCAAAGTTTCAAAAAGTACAGGGGCCAGACCCATATAAAAAAACTACTCGAGGGCCAACTCCATAGTTTCAACAAGTACATGAATGATGGCGACATTTACCCTATTTTTAAAGTACAAAGTAGTTATATACAAAACGTGTAAGGTACAAGGTAGTTTAGTGCAATTAACCCTTTTTCTAATCGTGTTTCCATATAATTTTATCTGCAGCATTCCGATTTAGATGAATACCCGAGAGCTGTGTGTAGAGCTCATTTAGTTATTCGATTTCCCGAACTTTTAAGGAGCGCTTGAATGAAAACGCCACGGTGGAGATGAGGTACAGTGAAAGAAGAACGAAACAGTGTTGTTTTGATGGGAGCACAACGAGAACAATCTTGGAAAAGACTCTATCAATGACCTGTCTCCGATCCATACGTCAAGCCAGCAACGGATTCGTTTCCAATCCCCAATTTTCCACAGAAAGCTATCTAGTTCAATTAAGTTTGCGAAGCCCGGAAAGTTCTTAATGTTGAGAATTATGTTGATAACTTGAGACAAATTTCGCCCTTTGACCAGCTGTAAATTCCAATATGAGCTGCTCGAATTGTATTTCAGATGAGCCTCTTTCAAAATGAGTTCGGCTCTGACGCGAATCGCCACCACCATTTGGCAAGAAGTGATGCGTTCACCTGAGCAAGCGAACGGATGCCCAGACCACCTTGACTTTTCGGCCTTGTCACCTTTTCCCTACTGACTTTGCATATGCAGCGTTTTGTTTTGGACCCGCCCCTGAAAAACTCGCGCTCAGTGGATTCCATTGTTTTGTTGACTGTTCAATTAGGTGCTCGGTATATGGACATGAAGTATAGCGGAAGAAAGGTTAACTCGGCTTTGATGAAAGTGATGCGCCCGCGCGAGTGAAACGTGTTTGCTTTGCTAGGAGTCTAGTCGCCTCATGAATTTGCCTAAAATTGGTTGCCATGTGCTCATCGTGTTTGGGTTGGAGCCTAAGAAGTTAGTGAAGAAAATGAGAAAAGCTTCAAGGTTGATTTTACTGATTCTAAGCATATGATTATATACAATTTACACACAACAAGAAAAAGAAACAATAGTATACACAATAATACATTATTTGATCAAGTGCATGTAATAGAAAATATGAGAAAGATGTATATGAGATGTTATAATCTTGGTGTAATAACTTCAATACTCCCTGTCAATTTATCACATGAAGATTGGAAATGCCCACTTTTCAAGTATTTCATAAAAATGGTCTCGCCCAAAGATTTTAGTGAAACTATCAACTAATTGAAGCTTGTTGGAAATGGAGCGAAGACTGAGAGTCAGAGCCTGAAGTTGTTGTCTACCAAAATGACAATCGATCTCAATGTGTTTTGTGTCTATTGGTCATGGCTCGATATTCAGCTTCCACAAAAGAGCAAGAAACTCTAAATTGCTTCTTGGTTCTCCATAACATAGGAGCAAATAAAAAAAATGATATATCTTATGAAGTCGACACACTCGATTCTCCCCTTATTTGGAAAAACTATGAGTAACCTTCATGTATACCTATTTATGCAGCTCTCTATGTAGAAATGCATTGTTGAAGTCAAACTGATAGAGAGGCCAATTATTTATGGAAGCGATTGCGAGTAGACACAGAAAAGTTTCTAGTTTAGCAATTGATGCAAATGTCTCATTAAAATCCACACCTTCAATTTGAGTGAATCTCTTTGCTACTGAGAAAATTGTAGCGTTCAATACTTCCATATGGCCGATATTTGACCTTGAATATCCATTTAGAATCAATCGCTCGCTTCCCAGGCGGTAAGGTGGTCAAGGTCCATGCCCAATTAGCCTCAAGTGCAAAGATTTCCATTCTCATTGTCTCTCTCCAATGTGCATGCTTAATTGCTTAAGTGTATGTTTTAGGCTTATCCAGAGAGGAGATGGCCGCCAAAAAAGCAGTGTGAGTGGGAGAATTTTTTTTATAAGAAATAGATTGAGAAAGAGAATATACGTTGAGTTGGCCGAATGAAGAGAAGAATGCGAACTGAGTTCATACGAAGCAAGGGAAGGAGACTCTGGAATTGGAGCAAACACGGGTCCTGAACTTACGTTGGATGACTCGATCTATTCCTGAGAAACTGAATCTGCCACAATTGGCGGATCATCAACATAGTCCACGGATGGTTGAGAAAAAGGTGATTGCGCAAAAGGGAATACGTCTTCCCAAAACTGAACATCTCTTGATGAGTAAATTCTGATCTTTGTTTTGAGATCATATGCTCTATAAACCATTTTGTCTAGTGGCAACTAGGGTCTTGGGCATACCCGTTGTGGTAACAAATGTGACTTGCTCTTTAAGCACATCCAGTTCTTCCATGAATTCAACAACTTAAATATATAGAATTAGCAGATCCAATTGCTGAATCTGTAGAATTAGCTGATCCAATTGCTTGTATATAGAAAATTCAGAAGAAACCAGACGCATTTCTGATCTATAAAAGTTATTTATATCAGTACTAAAGCAGAATCCTAAGTTATTGAAATACGCAATACACTATGAGAGAGTGTAGCAGTGCAAAACGATGGAATGAAGCTAAGACATACTTACCTATTGCCAATGGCATGGAAGAAAATATGTGTCACATTGCTCGTAAATTTTTACCTGCATATCAAAAAAAATTAGTGGTCTTTAACATATAGATAGCAACAATGCAAACATGTTCAATATGCAAATTACAGGCACTAATAATTGTAATTCTAAGAGTTTTGCAATAAGAATGGACAGAAACTTTCCTTGAGATTTCGTGTTGGGTTGTGTCATGTCAAACATGTTGGATATTATTGTGTCAAATGTATTAATTCTATCATGCAGAATGTGTTGGGTCGTGACGTCGTGTTTGTGTCAGTCATGTATGTTGTGTCAACACGGTCCATTTAGTTGTCGTGTTAAACATGTCATATATGTGTTCAGTTGTAGAACGCATAAACAATCTTAGCACGACACGAACACGTCATGCACACACAAATTCTTAACTCTTGTTGACAATTTACATCAATAACTATTTTTTTTTATTATGGGATTTACATCAATAACTCTTTATAACTGATTAAATTTAAATTTGTATGTAGATTTATGAGGTGGCATTTGGCAAAGGTGATTGGGCAGCTTTTGGTCCTACCCAATTCTTCACCAAACAACCGCTAACTAATTAACCAACTCTGCGTTTTTAACGGTTTCCGCACAACCCAACAACAACAGTCAGCGATTTCGCATTCTACTGACAAACAAAACAATACCAAAAAAAACCCTAACATTTCGATTCAATTTCAATTTTAATTTCAATTTGGAGGTCGGAGCAGAGAGCAATGGAGGCGAAAGCGAACGGACCTTGTGGTCGCGTCGGCGTCCATGGACCCACCAATCCCATAGTTACTCCGCTCCTTACGGATCAATACCAGTTCACCATGGCCTACGCTTACTGGAAAGCTGGCAAGCACGACGAGAAAGCTGTGTGAGTCCTCCATTTTCTCCTTCTTTCGTTTCGTTTCTTCGTTGCTGCCACTACATTCTGTTTGGTTGCTCAAAATTAGGGGAAAATGAAATTAGATGACATAGATTTTTAGTTTCCGTGTTTGCTTGGTACTCATCACTACTTCTGCTGTTGCATTCTGTTTGGTTACTCAGAATTAGGAGGGAAATGAGAAGAAAATAAAGTTTTGTTCTTCAATAGAAAGATGTGGATTAAATTGAATGACATGGATTTTTAGTTTCAGTTTTGGTTCTCCTCACTACTTCTGCATTCTGTTTGGTTACTCAGAATTTGGGGGGAAATGAAAGGAAAAAAAAGGTTTTGTTCTTGCATAGAATGTTGTGGGAATTGAATGGCATAAATTTTTAGTTTCAGTGTCGGCTTGGCTCTCATCGCTACTTCTGCATTCTGTTTAGTTGCTCAGAATTTGGGGGGAAATATTGAAAGAAAGAACAAAAAGTTTTGTTCTTCAATAGAAAGATGTGGATTGAATAGACTGGCAGAGGTTCTTAGCTTCAGTTTTGGTTTACACTACTATTCTGTATGGTTGCTTAGAGTTTGGAAAAATGAAGAATAGAGAAGGAAAAAAAAAAGTTTTGTTCCTGCATAGAATGTTGTGGTTTGAATCGAATGACAGATATTTTAGCTTCTGTTTTGGTTTAAAGTACTATTCTGTTTGATCGCCTAGAATTTGGGGAAAATGAAGAATAGAAAAGAAAATTAACCTTTATTATTGCATTGAATGTTGTGGATTGAATTGAATGACATATATTTAGTTTCAAGTGTTGGTTTTCAGTACTACTCTTTATGGTTGCTTAGAATTTGGGGAAAATGAAGAATAGAAAGAAAAAAAATACTTTGTTACGGCATAAAATGGTGTGGATTGAATTGAATGACAGAGATATTTAGTGTCAAGTATTGGTTTTCATTACTGTTCTGTTTGATTGCTTAGAATGTGGTGAAAATGAAGAATAGAGAGAGAAAAAAAAGTTTTATTCTTTAATAGAAAGATGTGGATTGAATTGAACGACAGAGATTTTTAGCTTCTGTTTTGGTTAACAATACTCTTCTGTTTGGTTGCTTAGAAATTTGGGGGAAATGAAGAATAGAAAAAAAAAAAGTTTTGTTCATGCATAGAATGGTGTGGATTGAATTGAATGGCAGAGATTTTTTGGTTAAAGTATTGGTTTTCAGTACTATTCTGTTTGGTCGATTAGAAATTGGGGAAAATGAAATATAGAAAAATAAGTTTTGCTCTTGCATAGAATGGTGTGGATTGAATTGAATGATTGAGAATTTTAGTTTTAAGTATTGGTTTACAATGCTACTCTATTTGGTTGCTAAGAGTTTAGGAGAAAATGAAAACTAGTAAAGATTTAGTTCTTAAATAGAAAGGTGTAGATTAAATTGAATGAGAGAGCTATTTAGTTTCAGTATTGGTTTTCATCATTACCACTGACTGTTTGGTTGTTCAGAATTTGGGGGGAAAGGGAAACAAAAAAGAGATTACATTTAGTGAGTCCCCATTTCGCATATATTGAGTTGGACGTCAGAATTTGATTTGTTTAATTTCAGTCTCGGTTTATTTAGTGCTGTCTGATTTGTTTTCAAGAAATCAGTTTATTGTGTTTCTGCCACAAATTGTCAACTTCACTTTATGTGAGCCCCCATTTCGTATATATTCTTTATTTCTTAAGTAGCTTCTATGTTCAAATATTGACAAATTGCAACGGTGTTCCAGGTTTGATTTATATTTTCGGAAGAACCCTTTTCGCGGTGAATACACTATCTTTGCTGGTCTAGAGGAATGCATAAGGCTCATTGCTAATTTCAGATTCACGGAGGAAGAGATCAATTTTGTTCGTAAATTCTTGCCTGGTACATGTGAGGTAAAACACTTCAAATTACTGCGAGGATAAAATGTAGGCCGGATGTTTTTTTATTATGACTCCAACTATACACACATTTTAGAATTTATCTTCGGACTATTTTTTAAACAATGTTTTAAAGAAACAACTTTAGCTGAGTCATAATGTTCTTGTATACACAAGTTTAGCATTGTTTTATCTTTATGACTGAAGAATAGGTGATATATCGACATTTAGTATCAGAGATTCATCATGAGTATCATGTACATTTTCGTGCACAATTAACCGAATATCTTTTGTTGCTCCTAGTATATTACATTTTTACCATTAAGTTCTTGGTTCTTAAAAGATGCTTCTCTTTAGGTTTGACATTCATCACAGTAGATCATGAGTATCATAGTCATCATGGTAGATCATTAGGGATACTTTAATAGTTAAAGGAGCTGGGATCATGCTATGTATTGTTAAATGTATATGTTCTGTTATATGTATGATATTCCACTTTTGCTTTCATTTTCTCTTATGGTATGAAATCATGCTAGTTACTCTAATAATATAAAGAATTATCACAACACAGTTTCGATTCTCCTCTGGTAGTTTTCAGATGCAGTGGTTAGATTTTGTGTTCTTATACTTTCATAAATTAATTTCACCCATGAAATAAATTGTTGACTCATTATTTTATTTTCATAAATTATAGGATGCCTTTTTTGACTATCTTAGAGGATTGGACTGTTCTAAAGTTGAGGTGTATGCTGTTGCAGAGGGATCAGTTGTTTTCCCGAAGGTACCTCTAATGAGGATTGAAGGGCCAATTGCTGTGAGTATTGTCAAGCCTTTAATTTATTTTTCTTTCAAAAAACTGTTCTTTAGTTGCTTTACTCATTGAACACGTCACATTATTCCATATTTACCTTAGTTCAAACTCATTGACTTGTACTAGTGGACATATAGTGGAAAACTTAAAATAGATATGCATAAACGTCCAGTTTTTATGAGGGAGTAACCAAAATACCAAATGCATATTTGTTGTTCCAGGTGGTTCAACTGCTGGAAACTCCATTTTTGAATCTTATCAATTATGCATCATTAGTTACCACAAATGCTGCAAGGCATCGGTTTGTTGCTGGAAAGTCAAAGCTTCTACTTGAATTTGGGCTTCGACGGGCTCAGGTTGGTGATCTTTTGTCACATGGATTTACAGTGGCTATCCATGTTTATCTTCATGAAAAGATCTCTTCATCTTATGTATAGGGACCTGATGGTGGGTTATCAGCTTCAAAATACTGCTATATAGGAGGTTTTGATGCAACAAGGTAATTTCCATTGAAACTATCAAATGTTGCACTTTGGGCCCTGCAGTTATCATATGTCAATTATTAGGGATTAAATACTCCCTTTAGATACATTTTGAAGCATTACGCTTCTTTAATATACAGTCTTAACATCTATTCTCTATGACTCGTCTCTTCTACTTCTTGTCACTTTACTTTCAAATGATGTTTGTTCAGTTAAGCCACTCGCTTATAATTATTTCTACTTGATTTACACTTTTTATTTTGTTGCGCATTCACAGCAACGTTGCTGCTGGAAAATTATTTGGGATTCCACTTCGTGGAACACATTCCCACGCATTTGTTAGTTCTTTTATGGTATGTAATGTTTACAGGCAAGTTCAGTTCATTTATCTTCTGTGTTTAAAATGAGCACGGTTAAAACAAAAAGGGTTCAGTTTACATTTTATATTCACGTATTTCAAATGATGCTTAATGTAGCACTCCGTGTGAAGTGTTTTAAACAAATGCTCTAGAGCAGCAAACTGGAGCTGTCTTACATTATGATGATCTGATTTATGTTCTACATCTCTATTTTCCTTTTTGACATCACTACTTTTTTTGCAGAGCACGGATGAGATCATTGATAAATCATTACGTAGCCATGATGGCTCAAGTACTTGTAAAGATTTTGTGAGTACGGTTCAGACATGGTTAACTAAACTTCAGGTATGGTCCCGCTTTTTTAATAAAATAATAAAACTTTGGACTGAACGAAATTATAGTTTTACACCTCGATTAAGATTCTGATGCCAAAAACTTCAAACTTTTTCAGATTTATTAAAAAAGAAATCAGGATATGGACTAAATTTAAAAAAAAATTGACAGTCCAAGAGGTGTAGAACTATTTTACCCTTATTTGAATATGCGGATAGTGATCAGTAAATGTTACGCTCACTGGATGTATAACAATTGCTATGCTAGTTCTTTTGGTCTTGCCTTCAGTATCAGATTTATTCAGGGTATAATTTGTGCATGCTTTGCAGAGGTCAAATTCATTACGTGGCACTTTCGGTGAGACAAATATAAGCGAGCTTGCAGCTTTCACCTCATATGCCTTGGCATTCCCAACCAACTTTCTAGCTCTTGTAGACACATATGATGTAAGCTATCATTTTGCATATTTCTCAGTTGAGAAGTTATCTTTCATTTCTATACATTGTTTAGCAATAACTTATCAACATTGTGATTCTCTTAGATTTATAACTGTTCAAGTATCACACATCAAATGAATGAGAAGTTTGTGATCACTTGGTAAATGATATACTAGTTGGGCTCTCCTCTCCACATAATAGCTTAAACTTTTGGGTTGGAGTCAAGTTTAACACGGTATTGGAGTTGGTTTGGTTTGGGGCTAGTGATTTGTATATGTTTCCTCCTTGTTAATTTTGGTCCAAGGATCCCACTTTGAAAGATGTGAAGTTTGAGAATTGAGACCGCTAGATATACTGGCAGTGCTCTCCACCTTTTAACTTAAGCTTTGGGATTGGAGTCAAGTTCAACAATAACCTAACACACACACACACCCCTTAAACTAATGAGTAATATTTTAGTGGATCACGTGTTTAAGGTGGTTGATTCCTCATTATAAACCTGAAAATATTGATCAAATCTAGCTGTAAGAGCTCAGAAAAAATAGAAATAAAGACTAGCAACTATATATATAATATATATCATTTGGCTAGTATGATCCTTGAAGGCTATCTCTACGTTTTTCCTCCATAATACAACAATAACTGTACTAAGATGAAAGCTTGAATATCCTCCAGAAAAAGCCATGACTGATGTTCTTTCACTAATTCTGAAAATTATGGAGAAATTTGCTATAAACTTTCTTAAAATTAATTATAAAATATCAATTGCTCTCTCTATGTATCACTTTGCTCTGCTCCTAGTGTGTGTAATGTGCATCAGGATGTACTAGATACTGCATTGTACATCAAGCAGAGTGAACTTTGGCTCTTAGCTCATTTGTAGTCCTATATGATGCTCTCTGAAACATTGATGTTCTCCATTTGGTGATAACTCGTGTTTACTTATCAATACTAATTTTTTAACAATGTGGATATGTGGTTTTATTCTATCAGGTTATGAGGAGTGGAGTCCCCAACTTTTGTGCTGTTGCTCTAGCTCTCAATGATTTGGGGTATGTATTGAAGGTTTAAAATGAAAAATTGATTCGAAGCATCTTAATTGTGATACTATCTATGCCATCTTATTAACTGGTCATATTTCCAATCATGTTTTTGGTATCAAAATGTACTTGTGCAATTTATGGATGTGGTTATGGTAATAAAAACGAGTGGAAATTGCAGCTACCTCTCTTGAACTATGTCTCTTTTTGCACCTTATTACTATCTTTTTTCAAAAACACATAACTACCTTAACATTCCCCAAGCCATTTTGTGAGTTATAATTAACAGAATATTATTCTGGCCAATTTTTAAGACTCCGATGATTTTACGTTGGGGGAATCATAATAAAAAAATGGTAATTTGGGAATTTAAGAAAATTTCATAAGACAATTTGCACATGAGTCATGACCAAACTAACATCATATTTTGTTAATTATGACTGACATAATGGTTTGAAAAAAATTCAGGGTACTTATGTGTCGTGAAAAAAGTTGAAGAGACATAGTTTAGGAGATATGTACAATTTTCCTTAAAAACTAGGTATAACAACAGAATGAGATACTAAAACCATAGTTTTATCATGATAATAAGGACTTTCAACTTGATGGATATAGCATAAAGTGGTATTCACAAAAATGGTTTAATCATGGCAATATCATGCCTTTATGTCTTCCTACATAGTGTGGATATGCTCTGTGCAGGTACCATGCAGCAGGCATTAGATTGGACTCTGGTGACCTAGCATACTTGTCTTGCGAGGCCCGAACGTTCTTTCATGCAATTGAGAAGCAATTTGGAGTTGTTGATTTCGGGAAGATGATGATTACTGCCAGTAATGACCTCAATGAGGAAACTCTTGATGCTTTGAACAAACAGGTGATTATTATAAGGTGCTTCCCCATGTTGTCATTTTTTAGACTTGGTCCCTATCATGATTTTTCCAAATAAAAAAAAATCTTGGACTTTGGCGAAATTATAGATTTACACCCTTACGAAGATTCTGGCATTGAATGATTATTTTTTTTCTTCACAAATTAGCCACAAAATTATGTATTTTTGAAAAATCATTTGTTTTTCTTTTGTATGTTATTGTTGGTTGTGAGCAAAAGATTGAGAAGAAGACAAAGAAGATGATGAAGAAGAAAAAAGTGAGTTAGAGCTAGCAAAATTATAAGGAGAAGAAAGTATGACAAAGTAAGAAAAAAATCTGAATTCGGCGCTGAAATCTTAATAAGGGGGTAAAATTATTTTTATGGCTCAGTTCAGGATTTAAAAAAGTAAACAAATCAAGATAAAGACTGAATCTAGAAAAAATGGCAGTCAGTTGCAGAAATATTTTACCATTTGACTTTCATATAATCAAATGAGAACTGATCCGCAGCTAACTTACTAAGCAACCAGTTTTGTTTTGTTCATTCTAAGCACAACTTCTGAAATATTTGTTGCATGCTACTAATCTCATTCAGTCTGGAGAGAAAATATGGCATTGGGATGTAAGGAAAAAAAGGTTAGCTTTATGTTTCATTCAGAACTGAAGTCGTATAAAAAAAACCGAAGTCCTTTACTTAGTTCAGGTTTTTTTTTTTTTTTTTTTTTTAGGGATAAAGAAGTATGGAACTAAATTTATGTTAAAATGGTCCTCCAGTTATTGAAAAGTGTCTAAAATAGTCTTTGATGTTAACTTTAGTTAATTTTTGATTAATTTTGCTAACATGGTATTAAAAAAAATCAAAACTAATATCTAACTGTTGTTAATGTTAGGTATTAATTTGGTCGGCTTTCAATAGTTGAGAGACCATTTTAGCAAAAAATTAGCTCAGACACTATTTTTGTAGTTTTTCCTCTCTTTTTTTAGGGTGTAGGAGTTGTGTTTGGGGATGAAGAATGATATGGCTTCAATTTTTTTTTTTCACTTTCGAAAAACAGGGCCATGAGGTTGATGCATTTGGAATTGGGACCAATCTGGTTACGTGCTATTCTCAAGCTGCTTTAGGCTGTGTTTTCAAGCTTGTTGAGATACAAGGTCAACCTCGAATCAAACTTTCTGAAGATGTTTCAAAGGTCCGGTAGCATAAAAACTTTTGGATTCTCACTCTTATACTAATTCCACATTTCATAAAACTTTCCTCGTCTTTCCTTTTTCTAGGTCTCTATTCCATGTAAAAAGCGATGTTACAGATTGTATGGCAAAGAAGGTTATGCATTGGTAGACATAATGACGGGAGAAAATGAACCACCTCCAAAGGTATTCATTCAACTTATATTGTTTTCATTAAAGGTTAATTCCTTTTCCGCTCCTTAAACTGTTAAAAAGTATTTTAAAAAGTGTTCTATAAGACTTGGTCTCTAGTCTTATTATCTTAATGTTTACATCTCTACACCAGCAAAAAGAGTGATCTAAATCTTGAAAATCGATTTATGACAATTTTGGACCCGTGAAATGGCATTATTTCATTTCATTGAACTTTAGATTTTCAAATAAATGTCATACAAATAAAAAAAATGTTTTAAAAAGAAAGTATATTTAATAATTTTGTGTTTAATTCTACTATTTCGGTTATTCTTGTATTGATTTCATGCTACTTTTCGAGAGAAGCTTTGGATGATTTTTTTTTATAATGACAATCCCATGGTACCAAACTGTTTAAACCAAATATATACTCCTTTTGTCCCAAAATAAGTGTCCTGTTTCATTTGTATTTTTGTCCCAAAATAAGTGTGTTGTTTCTTTTTTAGAAAGTTAGTTATGCATGAATTACCAATTTCATCCCTACAATAAGTTAGTTAGTATCCTTAAATTTGTTGCCACATGTGCATAGGGATAGAAGAGTAAATATACAACACTAAGTAACTTCTCCTTCATTTTTCTCAAAATGAAAAGTAGGACACTTCCTTTGAGATGTAGGCAGTATTTGTTAAGGAGCAGAATGATAACAAAATTGTAGAATTTGTAGTTTCATCTAAGTAAGGTTTCAATCAGAATGTAGCTTAGGTAACTTAACTAGGGTCAAATCAAGAACACGAACTTTCTGCTGCATTTCATCTTGAACTTCCATCATTATATGGAAAACGATTTTTCAATGTAGTGTTGTGGATATGCTTTTTCATGTAAACTGAAAGTTTGTTCCACGTGTATAAAAGTTTGCACCGCTGAATGGTTAAAGAGTGGGATTAAAATAATACTGTACAAAGGACCTGCTTGCTATCAAAAGAAATTAGGTAAAATTGAACAATCATATCAGATGCCACATCATCTCACATGAAAAAAAATATTTGTAGTACCTCACATGTACCAATTTGCCTCATTATATTGCATTTTCGATTGTACCTCTTAATTTGCAGGTGGGAGAACGACTTCTATGTCGGCACCCATTTCTTGAATCAAAGAGAGCTTATGTGGTGCCACAGTTGGTTGAGGAGCTTCTCAAGTGTTATTGGCCTGGACTTTCAGGTGAGAGAGCTCTATATATCTTTTCATATTTGTGTCAACTTAGATTTTCTCGAGGAAAAAAAAAACTTGTTCCAAACTGTAAGCAAGATTTTGTTGATAACCAACACTTCTTACCATAAATTAGCTTGTGAAAAGGCGCTATGTTTTACATAAGGTCAAATTACTTCACTCTCGAAAATCTAAGTGACATTTACGCAGAAACCACATAAAATGTCTCTTGAAAAGTTGTATGAGATAACTCAAATCAAAATTAGAATTATATTTTACTTTATATTTTCAGAACTTTTATTGGTATGACATTCATTTAATAATTTAAAGTGGAATGAGGAATAATTAAAATGTCATTTCATGGGTTTATAACTGTCATCGACCATATTTTTGTTAGGGTAAACCACACTTTTTGCTCCTCTAGAGATGTAACTAAACAGTTTACAGAAAAGTCGTGTGCTAAAATTTATACCTTTAAACAATTAAACAAGATCCCAAAAATTTAACCGAAATACTCAAAAGTCGAAACAAGCTCTTAGTTCTTTGTTTTTTTCTTTTTTCATCTGCAGATAAACAAAGAGAAAAGTTGCCAGATCTAAAGGACATCAGAGGAAGATGCATAAAACAGCTTGAGCAAATGCGATCTGATCACATGAGAAGATTGAACCCAACACCTTATAAGGTACCGTAAACCACTGCAAAATAAACAAAAAGAAAACTACGAATTTTGCGAGCAAACCATTTTTGCTCGCAAATTCAACAGTTTTTTTTAGTATCCGATCGTGAGCTTAAAATCCTAATGTTGGTGGCATAAAATTCTTGATTTGAATACCAAGCAGGTGAGCGTGAGCACAAAATTGTATGATTTTATTCATTTCCTGTGGCTCAATGAGGCACCAGTTGGGGAGTTGCAGTAAGATGAAATCAGAAGCAGTGTACAAATTGATGGTCCAATAATAATAGTGCCAATGAATTTGGAGCTTCTTCAAATGGTAACATTTCTATACATCCAATCTGCATATACATGTTTCATATATACCTAATTGAACAGAGATTTGCTTTTTTATTTTATTCACTAATAAGATTGTTTTTCTTTATGCACCTCTTAACAATCTAGTTTTTTTTTTTTAATCCACATTGTTTACTTTAGTTTCTATGATCATTATTTGGGAACAATTGGAAGAAAGAATGACAGTGTCAAAGTAAAATACATTATGGATTTGATAGCTCGTATCTAATTTTGATGTTACGAGTGATTATCATGTCAACCGTGTACTTGTTTATAACAGCTTTTGTTAAATTTCTTTATAGCTCTAAATTGTTTAAATATACTCTTATGCATTGTTTTTCACCGTGATTAATGTATAAACAGTTTGTTGATGATGTTCAAAGGTATGTGTAAATTAAACAACTAAATTGTTGTCAGTTCGTACCACGAACCATATTCTCCTACGAAAAAGAACACGTGTTAAGTGAAGATCAGCGCATTGTGCTGGAATCCACCTCTGCCATGAGAGTAAAAGAGTGAATAAGACGTAACAAATGTAATTCTACAGGAGTGAAGAGTGTGTGATACCTTAAATCCAACTGGGGGTGGAGTGATGAGGAGTTCCAATATAATTTTGGAGACTCATATACGTCAGATTTTGATAATAATTTACTTGAGTGAAATACGGATCATATCACCTATACCGTAAGTCGTGTATGTTGGGCTAAACTAGGCCAATTGCACGTGAAATATGGCTTTCATAAATGGATATGAACAATTATGTATCATCATAATTTTTTGTATCAAAATAATTGTCGACTTTTTTATTTTGATAGAGATTAAAAAAATAAAAAATAGTTAATTATGATTAGTTTTTCCTCTTGTGCTCTATTGTACTCATGTTGCACAAAACTAAGGTTGCGTTTGGAAACATGGATTTGATTTGAAATTCGGAATTTGAAATTTTGGATTTGAAATGTTGTATTTTAAATACAAATATAATGTTTGGG
>JAYMTF010003418.1:0-15258 GCA_036897485.1 Pelargonium nanum | reverse complement strand
CAGCAATCTCTATTAACCCAGTATCCCTTCTCACCCTCCCAGATTTTCCTAATTATTCTACCCTCACCAGATCTGAAGCACAACTCTCTTATCTCGGTTGATACAGACTCTAAAGAGTTCAACTACACCCACATGCAAATGGAAACCCTTTCTCTTCTCTTTTTTATCTAACCCTAGCCTAACCTAACACTCCAGCTGATCTGACCTTCCACTAATGGTTGATCGAGGCTTAGTGGAGAAGAACACTCCTTGAATCATTACCTAGCTAAACCTATGGCAGGCCAACAGTCCCTGCTGCATTTACTGTAGCATGCAACGGCTACAAAACAGCCTCAACCCTACTGTAATGATTGGAGATGTTGTAGATACTATTACTCTCTTCTATTGAGAGCTCTCAAGTTGGAGAGAAAGCTCAAAAGGTTAATAATAGATATGCACATGAATCTTGTTCCTATTGTTAAATTGTTTGGTATACTCTTCTTTCTTCATAGTTGTGCATCAAGTGTTACAAGAGATCAAAGTTGTTATTCAATAATTGAACAATTGTAAACACCTCAAGGACATAATTGTGGCCGTGATGGTACGATACATAAAGCCATCCTTAGAGACGGTAAACCCAACATTTACGGGATATGAAAAAAATAAAGGTTCGCGTAGACAACTTCGGACACTGTAACGTTGTTGGTGCAATATGGAGACAATCACTAAAAGGAGAGTGATTCAGTGGAAGACATGATTGACGAGAGACAGACTCGAGGTGAAGTCTTCTTTCAAGAAGACAAGTGTGATGCAAGTAAATTGAAACTATAAATTAATGCTTCAAGAATGAAATGAAATTCAGTAAGTACATTAGAAACGAGTTCACTGTCAATACTCGCTTCGTCATAACTGCATCATCATGGACTACAAAATGCTCAAATAAATCCAACAGTAAAATTTCCAATAATAGAAAATGTAAAATCATAAATAACTTTTTTATATACTTTTGATGACGTGGCACTCTTCCATTGGCTGCAAAAATATCTAAACCAGTGAACCTATCCACAGGAGAACCAAACTCCTCCCTCCCAAAATATCATTTCTATCTCTGTCACCAAACCGAAACACTCTCTCAGGTTATCTCCGCACAAAACCATTGCCTCTCTCTCTCAGCTCACTCACTAACTCGCTCACTGACTCAGTACCAGACCTCTTTGCGCCTCCATCCATGGCAGAGAAGCTAGCTTTTCCTCTTCTCCTCCCAAACCACACTCCTTCAAAACCCGCCACCTCCGGCCACCGCTACAACCCGCCGTCTCCGCCGCCTCCGACGGTCCCACCGGTTGTAGAATCTCAAAAGATCCCGAATTCGCGCCAATTCACCAACCCACTTCCCAAAACCCAACCAAGACCCTCCCCTCCCACCGGCAGGTCCAGCGCCCCCAACCACGGCAAGCCATGGCAGCTCCATCGTCTCTCGCCTCTAGGTGTGCAAATTTTCGAATCCTTGATCGACCCATGTTTTGATTCCGCTAAAATTGGTGATTTTTTGGGTCAATTGATGAACCCAATGGGTAGTGATAAACAACTGTTAGAGGATATTTTGGCCATTGTTAAGGGTTTAGGGTTTTACAAGAAATTTGACTTGGCTTGGAGTGTGTTCGAATGGTTTCGTAGTCGTGAAGAGTGTGTCTCCATTATGAAAGGTCCTGTTGTTCCTGCGATTATAAACATTCTTGGCAAACAGGGTCGGGTATCGGAAGCAGCTTCCTTGTTGTATAGTCTTCGGGACGAGGGGTCTGAGCTTGATACTTATGCTTTTACTTCTTTGATTAGTGTTTGTGCTAGTAATGGTAAGTATAAAGAGGCTTTGGCCGTGTTTAGGAGCATGCTCGAAGAGGATTGCAAGCCTACTTTGATCACTTACAATGTGATTTTGAATGTGTATGGGAAAATGGGCATGCCTTGGAAGGAGATTATGGCGCTATTTGCGGGAATTAAGAGCGGTGGGGTTGCTCCGGATGCATACACGTATAACACGCTTATTAGTTGTTGTCGGAGAGGGTGTATGTACGAAGAAGCTATTCGGTTTTTTGAGGAGATGAAATCGTCAGGCTTTCTTCCCGACAAGGTTACTTATAATGCTTTGCTGGATGTTTATGGGAAGTCTCGGCGGCCTGGGAAAGCTATGGAGGTTTTGAAGGAGATGGAGGTTAATGGGTTCAAACCTAGCATTGTGACGTACAATTCGTTGATATCTGCTTATGCTAGAGACGGTCTGTTGGAGGAAGCAATGGAGCTTAAAACCCAGATGGTGGAAAAAGGTATGGAGCCTGATATTTTTACGTATACCACGCTTTTTTCGGGACTTAAGAAGGTGGGTAAGGATGATTCTGCAATGAAGGTTTTTGAGGAGATGAGGGCTGCGGGTTGTAAACCTAATATTTGTACGTTCAACGCATTAATTAAGATGCATGGAGATAGGGGGAAATTCGCAGAAATGATGCAAGTTTTTGAAGAGATTATGGTTTGCGAGTGTGCCCCTGATATCGTGACTTGGAACACACTTTTGGCGGTATTTGGGCAAAAAGGGATGCACACAGAAGTTTCGGGTGTGTTCAAGGAAATGAAACGGGCAGGTTTTATACCTGAGAGGGACACTTTCAGTACATTGATCACTGCCTACAGCCGTTGCGGATTTCTTGACCAAGCCATTGTTGTTTATAGAAGAATGCTGGAGGCTGGGGTTACTCCGGACCTTTCCACCTACAATGCCGTTTTAGCTGCATTGGCTCGGGAAGGACATTGGGAACAGGCTGAGAAAGTAATTGCTGAGATGAAGGACGGTAGGTGTAAACCTAATGAGATAACATATTCTTCATTGCTCAATGCATATGCTAATGGCAAAGAGATTAAGCGAATGCGCGCTCTTAGTGAGGAAATTTATGCTGGCACAATTGATCCACATCCAGTTCTCTTAAAGTCTCTTGTTTTAGTTAATAGCAAAAGTGACCATCTTAGGGAAACTGAACGCGCTTTCTTAGCCTTGACAAACAAGGGACTGTCTCCGGATTTAAATACTCTGAATGCGATGCTTTCAATGTACGGGAGGCGGCAGATGATTGAGAAAACAAATGAGATTTTGAACTTCATGATAGAGAGTGGCATTACTCCTAGCTTGTCAACTTACAATAGCTTGATGCATATGTACAGCCGGTCAGCAAACTACGAAAGGGCGGAAGAAATTTTGAGGAAAATTATTGGGGCTGGAATCAAGCCCGATATAATTTCATACAACACTGTTATTTTTGCCTATTGTAGAAACACTCGAATGAAAGAAGCTTCTCGGATATTTTCAGAAATGAAGGATTGCGGGCTAGTTCCAGATGTGCTCACTTACAATACCTTCATAGCAAGTTATGCATCTGATTCTATGTTCGCAGAGGCTATTGTTGTAGTCAAATACATGATCAAGCTCGGATATAAACCAAACCGGTATACATACAACGCGATTGTTGATAATTATTGCAAGCATGGTAGGCGGGATGACGCAGTCGTTTTTGTTGACGACCTTCACAAGCTTGATCCACGCGTCACAAAAGAGGAGAAAGCCAGGTTATCAGAACGCATTATACAGAAATGGAAATAGAGGATTGTGTCCGCAGCTTATGTTTCATCCAGTCCTCGGTTCTCTTTTTGTGCACGTGTTATCAACTGTTTGTTTGCAGGGATTAGCAGAAATGTAATGTTTATGTACACAGTCTTGTTATTTTTCCGGGAGCCTTACCGCAAGAGATGATTCATACATTTCTCAGTTTGAGGACCATCAGCTATATATATGTTTAGCTATATGGCTGGGGCGGAGAGCTTTTGTAGATCAATTAGGTGGCAGGAGGATCAAAGAAATAACTTCAAGGTATGTACAATTATCTATTTATTTAGCAATGAAATTATAACCAACATGTGCAGTTAAGCTGTGTTGTCTGTCAATTCTTTATTTTGGTGACGAGTTTGTGTTTGCTGTGCTTGAATCTACATGGCATGACATTTATGAAATACTAATGAGCATTACCCGACAGCGAAGAGTAAATCTTTGTAGAAATTGTTGAAATTTGCCTAAGATTAACATTATTTGGATGTATGTGCCAATTAGTTGAAGTTGATTACATGGTTGGTGATGACTTCCTTGTTAAGGCACAAATATGCAGCCATTTTTTAAGCTCATGCTGTAAAGCTGTTCCAATTTTGTGCAGTCTGGTAAATATGAAGAAAATTAGGGCACATAATCTTTTGTGTGCCACTTTTTTGGGACATATTGTGTTCAGAAAGCTGGACATTGCTGTTTCTTATATTTAGAAGCAAAGAGACAAGTAGTTGCTAAGAATAGGAAGTGAGTGATATGTTTTTAGGGGAGGGTTTTGTTTTTTATTTTGTTTTTTTGTTTTTTTATAAGCGACGGGACAGCAAATCTACAAAGGCCTGTGTGCGTCACCCGAGTTACTTGTTAGTTCTTCCCTTAAACCCATAAATCTTACCTCATACCGTCGGCAAGGAGGTTCGAACCTGAGACCTCAAAGGAAATCCCAAGTGTATCAACCGCTTGGTCCAACATGGCTTGGGAAGAATATGAAGTGAGTGATATGTTTTTAGGGGAGGGTTTTGTCTATATACAATATTTGCAAGAGCCTCCTGACACGGTCTGAACTCAACTTAAAAACCGTGCAACACTTGGCTAGCAAAACCTGTATATGCCAACCAAGTAAGCCTCACACCTCAAGAAATGGCTAAGTACAGAAAGTATTGTGCAGGAGAAAGGAAATGGAAGAGTAACTTTCTCTTTGTATAGTAGATATGGTGGAACACACAACAGTCCATACATGAGATATGCAGCCCCTAATTATACTAACAAGATCACCTACTTACTTGTAAGGGCTAAGGCTAGGTGTTACAATTACATGGCTTCACTAATTAAGGGTCTAGTAACATAATTACAGCTCCTACTTAGAGAGGACAGCTCTTGTTTGAACCATGATGGAGAGTGGAATGGCATTCTTCAAGCTTGGATGCCACCTCATGCTCGATCTTCCTTAGCAAGGAAGGAAAGGTAGTGGTGTGGACAGCTCGAGCTTGGCTGCCACCTCCTCCTTGCGGATGGACAACCTCAAAAACGGATGCAAAAACACAAAAATAGGTGCGGTTTGTGACACTCCGCTTCATGGGATTGTGAAGCACCCCGATATCTAACTGAACCTCCTCCCAAGAACTCGCCACCACCTCCCCTTTTAGCTGTGTTGAAATCAGAGTTGACAATTCTGATTTTAGGATGGGTTTTCTCGAGTTTGAGATTGGAACAAAAGAAGCAAGTTCTTGACCGTGGGTTTTAAGTATATATGTGCGCATTTGACCAATCCGACCTGAAAGTAATTTGGGTTTATTTTATGCGACCTGAACCACAGAAGGACGGTTTGAGTGCGCTAGTTTAGATCCAAATTGTCATCTCGGGAGCTGAAATGTTGAACCGCTGACTGCAAAAACATTTGGCCGAGGAATAAGATTGAAAACTTAACTTGAATGTTGAGAGGTACTGTTCTGGGCTTAAGTCAAGGTTGGGCTTGATCCGAGCCTTATTTGCCCTCAAATGGGCTTTGTTGGGCTCTTAGTTGAATGGGCCAAGAAGTGAGCCTTATTAGCCTCAAATGGGCTTTGTTGGGCTCTCAATTGAACGGGATTAGGGTTTCTTGGTCTACTTGGCACTTGCAGGTCCTACTGACAGTAACCTCTCTTAGCGTTTGAAATTGATACATTTAGGGCCTGTTTGGTTATGAAAAACAGTTTTCATAATCTATTTTCCGTTTTCGTTTTCTGTTCTTTATGGAAAACTTAAAAACCTGTTTAGCTTGAATGTTTTCAAAATTTTCCACTTTTTTGTTTACTGTTTTCATTTTTCAATTTCATGCATAGATGAAACTGAATTTCGTATCGGATTCAAATTTATACATATACACACACACAAATTCAAAACTAGTTGTGACGATTCAAATTTATATATATGCACACACACACATTCAAAACTAGTTCAACACGTTAAACTATCGGATTGTATTCGTGTCAAATTTCGAGTGGCCAGGAGTTGTGAGCCAAGTTGCCGCCTCTATGTAAACGTAATGTTATCTTTCATCTTATTATTATATAATTTATAACATAAATAAAAGTTAGATGGCACCCCGCGATTTCAGCGGTGCAAAGTTAAATTAATTTTAAATTAATAAACAAAAACATTTATGCATAATAGATATTTTGTGAGACATAAAAAAGTAAAAATGAGCAGTGAAAAATGAGTTTTCTATTTGAAGAAAAAAAAAACTGTTTTTCATTTCCAAGCTATTTTAGAAAATTGATTTCCGGTTTTTTCATTTTTTCATTTTCTATTTTCTAATTGAAAAATTACGCAACTAAAACCTGAAGAAAATACTTTATAGCTAAACAAACCCTTATATTCTTGCAGATGTGATGTCTCTATTGCTTCAACAGCTTTGAGCTGTTGGCAAAATATATGATACATATCTTATGCTATATTATATTAGTGGAACTGTGTATTCTATACCAACATGCTTTTTTTTATCGTTTTTTCTTTTTTTTCTTTTCCACCAAATGACGAGTTATTGAATAAATTTATAAACGTTTTTGTATTCTATTTATTGATTTTTATTACTTTAGGTCTTATTCTAGTTCTAAACCAAATTATTTTAATTCAATACATTAAAAAAATCCGGTCAGAAGCATCTAAAATAATGGTTGGTTTAATCTTGGCCAAATGAACCGCTCTAACTTGTTATTGGTCAAAATTAGTTAGGCGAACATGACACCTTGATAATAATTTATTATTTCTAACTCTATAATGTAGATGTAACTCAATAGTAGTTGGATTTAAAAAAACTTTAATGATGCGGCTCTCTATTAATAATCTTTTGTTTGATTTCTTGCACTAAATAGAAAAGACAGTCTAGTACACGAGACTTGAACTATTGTCATTCAAAATACACGTTTAGAAAGCGTTTGTATTCTAAAGAAGCTAACGTGGCATGTTGGCTTTACGCTTTGCTGAGGTGGCAAGCTTAGCTGACGTGTAGGTTGGCTACCTTTTTCAACTGGTTAGAGGGGGGAAATATGAACACCTCAGAACCAAAACAAGGTAATACGCTAATCAGAGGCTGAGTCCTAAATCCGTATAAGTTCAAATAGTCCCAAACCATTTAACCCATCTATCTACTTACAAAGTTACAACAACCTTGACACGCATAATATCCAAACAAGAATTTAAGGAAACCTCAAATGTTGAAGATGAGATGGATAAGGTTCATAATTGGAAATCCACACAAACACCATTATGCAACTTTCTTTCTATCTCCTATCTTTCAAACCTACTAGTCATGGAAAAATAAAGACTTCATGGTGATTTTGATTATTAGGTTTAAGGTAGTGTGCTAGAGTTTCTCAACCACTTGGCTTCTTTGGCCTTCTATTTAGGATCACTGAAAGGGAAAGATCTCTACATATATCAACCATAGTTGAGCTTATCTCATTTTTTATAAGTTATCACCATCTATATGTGTTTGTTTATATGATCAGCAAAACTGGAAAGATTCACTTAACTAATCCCACAAGCAACAAACTCTCTCTTGTCCATGTGTACCAGTAGCAGCATTCTTTGGTTTTGTTGAAGTACACGCGTCGGGAAAATGTAAAGTTAACAACTACTTGATATACTAGTGAAGACATGTACTTACTAGCTTAGGCTTTCGGGTTGGAGTGATGTGTAATGTGGTATCTGAGCTGGTTTGGTCTTCGGCATATTTGATTTGTTGCGTTGTCCAGCTTGATCACGGGGAAGTAGTGAAATATCCTGCGCACATTAAAAAATATAGAGTTAGTGCTTGCTTGGTAACTCTACTTCGAAACTGGAAAGGACTGGAAGTAGTTGGAAGGACCTGTTTGAAAAAAATACAGTTAATGATCACTTGATATACTAGTTAAGACTTGAGCGTGGCGTTTTATCGTGTATGCAAATTCACAAAATTTGCAATTTTGTGAAAGAAACATGTTGACAAGAACAACGAATGACAGCCTTGGACTCAATCGCCAAGTCCAACAAATTAATTGCTAACATATCTTGTTGAAAATGAGCTATATACTAAAATGAAACTTGGGACCCATACTATTCAACTACTTATCTACTCTCTCCAATTCTCATCTCTCTGTCAATTCTCCATATCTGCATTTCACAACCATGAGCTGGTGGTGGGCTGGAGCCATTGGTGCTGCCAAGGCATATCTCTCTCTCTCTCTCTCTCTCTCTCTCTCTCTCTCTCTTTCTAGTTAACTGAGTTTCTCATGTATGATCTAAATTTTGCAGAAAAAGTCTGAAGGAGGAGATGCGTCGGGCAACTACCAAAGTGTTGGCCTTATTATTGGAGTGACAGGTATTGTTGGGAGCAGCCTGGCTGAGATCCTGCCGCTGCCTGATACTCCTGGCGGCCCCTGGAAGGTCTATGGTGTTGCACGCCGCCCGCGGCCCACCTGGAATGCTGATCATCCGATAGAGTACATACAGTGTGATGTCTCGGATGTTCAAGAAACTCAAGAGAAGCTTTCTAAGCTTACCGATGTCACTCACATTTTCTACGTGACATGGACAAGCATGGCTACAGAAGCTGAGAACTGTGTTGTTAATGGTGATATGCTGCGGAATGTGCTGAACTCAACCATCCCGTTCGCGCCAAACTTGAAGCATATCTGCTTACAAACTGGGCGAAAGCACTACAAAGGTCCCTTCGAGTCCTATGGCAAGATTCAGACCCATGAGCCTCCGTTTCATGAGGACCTTCCTAGGCTTGACGTGCCTAATTTTTATTATACTCTAGAAGATATCTTGTTCGAAGAGGTGGAGAAGAAGGAGGGTTTGACATGGTCGGTTCATAGGCCGGGAGTGATATTCGGGTTTTCTCCTTATAGTGCTATGAACATAGTCGGGACTCTTTGTGTCTATGCAGCCATATGCAAGCACGAAGACGTGCCTTTAAGGTTTCCGGGGAGCATTGAGGCGTGGGACAGGTATTGGGATGTTTCGGATGCAGATTTGGTTGCTGAGCATCAGATATGGGCGTCAGTTGATCCGTTTGCAAAGAACGAAGCGTTCAATTGCAGCAATGGGGATGTGTTCAAGTGGAAGCATCTGTGGAAGGAATTAGCTGAGCGGTTTGAGATCGAGAACTATGGATTCGAAGAGGAGAACTTGAGCTTGCATGAAATGATGAAGGACAAGGGTCCGGTATGGGATGAGATTGTGAGAGAGAAAGGTCTGGTGCCTACTAAATTTGAAGAGGTCGGGCAGTGGTGGTTTGCTGATACAGTTCTCGGGAAAGAGTCTCTTTTGGACAGCATGAACAAAAGCAAGGAACACGGTTTTCTTGGGTTCAGAAACACGAAATCATCGTTCGTTTCTTGGATAAACAAGATGAAAGGTTACAAAATCATTCCCTAAGTAGACAACTTTGTACGAATTCATGGTTGCTGGCCAAAGTATTGTTTTAGTTGTTCATATATAAAAGGATGGTCTAGTTTAGGTTTTGTTGATTCATTGTAAACTAGTAAGGGTTTGAATTGAAAGTCTAATGTAAGAATTATATATACCAAACCGGCTCTCTTATTTGGAGTCAAACAAATATTTCTTTCTGAACAGCAAATGCAGTGTTCGGTGAATTCTAGCTAAGAGCAAGAATGACTACGACATAGCAAACACAACAAAAGCGGAAATTCGGAACATTGAAACAGATAAATATGTGAAAGATTGCATTTCCGAAGATGGACAGACATAACCACTCTAATTCTTTACAAAAAAATTCTACAGAACAGGTTTAGCTTATCTAAATTTATTAAAATTGGTCCCACATATCTAAATCGGTTCTGGCCCGAAATGTGTAATTTATGCATTTCAACAACTTCATAAATCATAGTTAGAGCACTTGTTATAACAATTCAGATTTCAAAAGCTGCAAGTACGTAAATAGACTCAAAATTATAATATCAAGAAGGCGCTCCATTTCCATTATCTAGTGTGTAAATTTTTATCTCTCAGTTCCATAATACCGGATCAATAAGCGCACCTGTTATGATTGCATTACGTGTTTGCCTCCAAATGCACAATCGTCGTAGATTAGAGTCTGGAAAGCAATAGTGCAAGCTGCTCATCGGACACCTTCACTTCAATACACGCTTGCAATGATAGAGCAAGTCTTGCAGCCAATTGATGCTTACACTGGAAGCGAGGGAAAGAACATTAGGAAACATAAATGATAGGAACTCCATTTTAACTAAATGAAAAGCAAGACTTACACAGAGCTGTTCTCCTCGGTTCACAATATCGTAGAAAAACGAATAGCAGGCACAATAATGTTCAGCAAAACAGAAATACTCCTCCTTCCGCCGGGATTCCCCAACAACCTAATCAAACCAATTAAACAGGACACGGATTTTAATTTACTATAAGAAAAACCGTATCAGCAATGTTGTTTGATCAAAGCTAATAACTTCACGCGAATCCAACTTTTCCCGAACCATACTTAACATCACCGATAACTTTGGTAAATCAAAACCTTCAGAATTTCTTATCATCTGTCAGTAAGCCATACATTCTTCCCTGACTACTCCATTGCATATGCAGACTAATATTAACAACAAAAGTACCAAATCTTCCAAGTTTTTGTCCAAATCTCTGATACACAATACTAAAGAACTAAAACCCAACTAGATTCCACATTCTAGCAATCTCATTCCACACTTTCAATATGGGATACTTTAACACTTCATGTGGCGTGTGGTCCTACTTTGCAGATGGACCAAGAATTACACGAGGAGGCAACAGAAACAAGCCACGCGAGCTAAATACCGAACCAACTCTAACAAACCTAAAAGCTTAAGCTATTAAGGTAGCATTTGGATTAAATCTTTTGTTTTGAAATAGAAATCAAGAATCGGAACAAGAATTAGAATCTTATTCTCCGTAGAGCTTTTTGGTAATGAAAATGTCTTTGGAACTGATTCTAAATTTTTAACCCAAGCGCTACCTAAGTGGAGTGCCCAACAAGCACATCAAACAATCTCAAACACCACACTATCAATGTGCTACACTTCCGACAAACCCAAATCAGACCAATTCATTGTGAAATTCCAACAAACCATGTCCCCAAGGAAATGGAATGTATATAGTTATATACAACACACAAATGAAAAATACCTGAAAAATAACCCGGCCGCTCGGCTCACCAGAGATCCTCTTGACACCTCTTTGATCAACTATCCTAGTTGCTCTCTCAAAGTTCTTACCAAACAAGAAATGCAAGCTGAAATCAAGCAACAAACAATCCAAAAAAGAAACATTTCATTAACCCATTAATCACAATAAAATTCTAGATTCATTTTGCTAATCTATAAACAATTTTAACAATAAATGAATCAATATGAGTACTCACATTGAAAGCTGATCATCAGTCACTGTCCCATTCCACCAAATTCAACTCTTCCAGTCAATTCACATGAATTAGCAAACAATGAAACTGGAAATGAAACAATAATTCAAAGAAGCTTTAAAGAGCAAAGACCAGACCTGACCGAGTTGACTCAATCTGCTTCCACACTGCCTCTGCAGCTAAGCTACTTGCACTCATCTCATTCTGCTCCCGTCCCCACGAAAAAGATTGTAAATTTCGAGAACCCAATTGGAGCAATAGCTTATTCTCGAAACCCTAACTGGTCTGTTTGGTTGCTGAGAAAATAACGAAAATGGTACGAAATGAACAAGAGTTTTGGGTTTGAGCTGAGTTTTGCTGTTCTGAGCTCGCAGCTGTAAGTAACTAGACTCTTCTAATTTAAATCATTGTTCTCCAAGAATTTTATTTTATTATTTATTAAAATGCCAAATATTTGACAATTTTTGTTTGCTAATCAAATGATAATATATACTGTAATTACAAATCTATAAGTTAAGATTCTATGTCCAAATTCTTACTGAGTGTACTAAGTTTTTAAGTTATATTTTTGTAAATTCAGTCGGTGTAAAACTCGTACAGGACAATCTAGATGCCGAGTTTCAACACACTTGTATTATTTTCTTTGTCTCGAACCAAGTTCTTAGGTTGATCTACCGAGTTACGACACCTCCTAAGCAAGCGCAAGTCTCGTATATGATACATGATAATGTGGGTTGTATTTAGGTCCCACAAAAATTGCACGTGTTTTATCATACTACTTTTCGTGAACTCTAATTTGCCACGCCGCTTAGCAAGCCAAGGTAGGATCGACAAAATTGGCGTGATAAGAGCACGTGAGTTTTTAGGCCCGTGCCATTTATATTCGCGATCCATATTGCCGACAATATATATTTCACACAATTTTATTGGAGGATTAACGGACAAGCCATTCCCTCAATTATTTTAGGAAACGACCAAAATAATTTCGACGTTGATTTTCGTCAAATTATACGTAAGTTACGCTGATATAGGATGAAAAAATATAATTATCCAATCAGAGCCAACGTGACATTTAGATGTACAATTAGCGTAATTGAGATGTCATCTCAGAATATGTCTCATCTCACTGTGCTAGCTAAGTTTAAAAGCTACATTGATCCTAGTTGTTGGCCACTCTCCGACTGGGTTGATAAACCCTCTCTAGCTTTACTTTCCATCAGTGTTTAATTCAGCTTTTCCATGTTCGCTTGTACTTTATTTGCTTCTATGGCGATTGTACCTTTGTTCCCTTCTCGGGACCTTTATCAATATATGGGTACTTTGTTGATAAAAAAAAAATATATATATATATATTAGCGTAGATGACCATTTTAGTCGCTTTTTTTATCATAATAACATAAAATTAAAATAATTGGGAGACCAATTTGGTAGTCTATCATATTATTGAGCATTGTAGTATGGATGAAGAATGGGAGACCCAAGCCAGTAACCAATCAAAAGAATCTGTTTATTTACAGAACCACATAGGACCAAAAAGAATCAACAAAATTGGGTGTTTCACTTTTCTGGGAATAATGTCATCAACCTTAAACAAAGCAAAATCTATAAACCAAAAGCTAAAACTACTTCAGTTGCAAAATCAACATTCACAGATCAAACCATCCATAGATACTGCATTATCTACACTTTTGGGTATTATCACATTCAACTATTTTCTTTGTTCATCGATAGTTGTATATGAGAACTCAAAAACTCAGCTCGTAAAGTCTCGGTGAAGAACCTACTTGACCTTAATCTGAATCTGGAGAGTATATGTCAACTGGCGCACTAGTGCTCCCAATACTCCGGCGCTGAAGTTTACACTTGGAGGAGCCTCTCTGGTGATCGAGGTAAATCACGACCACAGTGATGTCATCGTGAAAATGGCGCCTAATTCCCTTTTCAACTTTCTTGATGTCCCTATATTTCATTTCTCTCTTCTTGGCAGCCTCCTGAAGTGCAGCTCTCACCAATTTCTTAGCGATTCCCTAAGCGTTGAAACAAGAAAATACGCATAATATTGTCAAAAATAATGAAAATTCCATGTGAGAGGGTATTATCGTCATTGTACTATGATCTGAGTCAAAGATAGAGTACTCACGGTTCTTGGGTTGTTGATAACAATATCTACAGCTGCTTCATCGCTCAATTGTTCCCACAGGCCATCTGATGCGAATATCAAGAACAAATCTTGAGGCTTAAGCTTCCTGACAAGGATAGAAGGTTCTGCTGTCATTACAGGTCGCTTCAGAGGGACGGGATTTCCAAATTGCTGAAAAAACGGGTCTCTGTTGAACTCAGGTTTCTTCAGATAAACGTCACCGATAGATCTCGACACCTGAAAAAGAGAGTTATTTAGGCCAAGCACCTTTCATGACATGCTTCAGAGTTCAATCAACTATCCAACATCAAGACATATAATAACAATGATATATAAAGTAAACAAATAAATAAGAACATTTACTTAAAACCACGAAAAGATGGTCAAATAATGAAGTCTAGCGAGATAAATCAATGAAAAAGCAAGCAGAATATCACTCCCTGTAAGCTCTAGTATTACGCTCTCCAAGGGACCTTCGGGTGCATCTCATGCTTGGAAGACCTACAACTTCGTTGCATGAGACGGCGAATCGAGAGGTAGAGCGTTAGATTCCTGGAAGAGTACGAAAGTTATAACCATCTTCTAGAGAACTTTAAACTCCAGTGTATAGATATACCTTCATCAATGATATCTAGAAGTTGTAATAATTATAAATAAATAAAATATGAGTCTCTCATCTTCCATAATCATGCATACAGATGCTCACTTTAGACGGGAAATGTGATCCGCCAGTAAGGATCCGTTCCAACCTTAAAATAGTAAAGTGTGAGGGAGGTCAGAAATGAGAAGTCCGCATACAAACTAGTAACTGAAAGTTACAAATTCAAATTTTACTTGAATTGATTGTAAAGTCATGCAACCACGCAAATTGAAGTTGCATGACAACCTATTTCCTGCAGAATATTTTTTCATTCAAACACTCCAGACTTTATTAGGAGACAGTCTAGATCAGATAAAGTCATTGCCATATATGAGCATATGAATTATGTTCGCACATGGTTAATTCAGAATAATAATTATTCTAAGGAACTGAATAAAGGGTTAATCAGCAAAAGATATTTATCTGTTTTTCTTTTGATTTTTGGATGAAGTTCTGAGAATACTAATCCAATCAGAATATAGGCCACTTTACTTTGGAAGATTGTGCACATGTTCTAAAAACAGGCTAAGATTCTTGTGTTTAAAGAGAGACACTTTCGTCGGATTCCACATGACTACCTCACATTCATTTGAAGTTTTTAACCAAACAATGTGCACACTCAAATATTAAGACACCAACTAGGTAGGCACCGTTTTTCAATTACAAAAAGAGAGTACAATGCATTACTTTCCAAATAAGATGTAACATTATCTTGTTGTACAGTGTTCTTATATATTTTTATCATTTCCTAGAGTCCCAACTTGAGCTTGTTTTGAAGTGTCATTAGATTAGACGATTTGTTTTGGGCTTGTACACCATTCTTTAAGGATCTTTTAACCATCTTATTACTTGCTAAGACAATAAACTTCTATAGCTCCATGGCATAAAATGAACTTCAAAAACAAAAACAAACAAACAAAAAATCTAAAACTATCAAATTCCATTTTAACGAATAAGATGAGTTGAGTTTTAAG
>JAYMTF010003417.1:0-15258 GCA_036897485.1 Pelargonium nanum | reverse complement strand
AATTGTCACTTGTCAATTAAATATAAGTTGGTTTGCCAAAAAAAAAGAAATAAAAAAGAGAGGGCCTGGAGCTCTGTACAGGGACTGGACTCATTTTAGGATTTCATGCATTCAAGAACTCAACAAAATTAAGAGTCCCTTTTGTGGTCCCCATGCATTTTGGACTAGCAATGCAGATGCTCTAATTAGGCTGACGTGACAAAACTGTTTTTTTGACGTGACAATCACGTAGTGAGTAAAAATATTAATGAAACCAATTTAGAATAATATATATATATATATAATTAAGGGAAATAGTCGTCGTGTCAATTATGTATAGATCTTTCGATTTGAGTATTTGAGTGTGGAGGACACGGTTGTTCGGATCAAGAGTTTCTGCTTCTCTTTAATTTCATGTTTGCATCCTGCTAGTTGTATTTCATTCTTCTTAACGGTTTGATTTTCTAATCATATATCTTGCTTGGATGATTAGGATTGATCTCCATGTCTGATCTCTTGTACTTTTATTTTGACCACTACAGTGTATTAATAAAAAATACCGCTTACTTATAAAAAAAATTATGTATAGTTCGAAGTCTCTATAATAATATTATATTTCAAAATAACTTTATTCGTAAGTTTAGTTAGCTTAAACTTCACCGTCATCACATTGGTGTCACATTTGAGTCAAAGCATAATGGTGGAGAGATTTGGGAAGAAAAGTATCATCATATCCCAAAAGAAAATGGCAACAATAGTCTTTGTGATGATGATGATGGCATGACCAAAACAAGAACATCACTTGCCACTATAACATACAAAACAAAAGTGATCACTTTGTAATTGAAATTTATTTTATATGTAAATAAATAAATAAGCAAGAGGCAAGCCAATATGGGTTGCATTTGTACTATTTTAATATTCATAGAGACCATTGACAATGATGCTCACTAGCTTTGGGACTGACCAAGTTAGATATGGACTAAAGAGCCACAATCTATATTTATTTATTTTCCTTCTTTTGTAGACCATCAATGATTCAATGAGCCACAACAAAAATGTGCCATCCATTTTCTATTTTCAAATGGAAATTCTTTCATTTTGACAAATTAACCATTCATTTTGTTTCAACTTAGTATTTTATTTGACTTTTATTTAAATATAATATCTATACATTGTTTTAATTTGGTGTGTTAAATGCGATATTCACAATAATATTGTCAAATTATACTAACGTAACACTTTTTGATAATTTTTTCTGTTGACATGACAATCATGTAACAACTAAATTATCTAATAAAACATATAGTTTGGGATGACAATAAAACGTTTTTTTAAGTGAACCAATGATCTACTCACCTCTCATCTCTATAAATATAATTTTTCTAATGTTTTGGGGATGAACTTACTTGCCTTTTTTTAGAGGTTGGCAATTCACATTCAGAATTTGATTAGTTTTTTCTTTCTTTCTATTTTACAGTTTATAGTTGCAAAATTATAATTAGGTCTCAATTCAAAATGAGTGTGACTTAATTACGAGTTTCAAACAAAATTTGGTTTCTCACATATAAAGTACGTGCATACATTTGTCTTATATGATCCGACCAAGCCAAAATGTATTTATAGATTCGGGTCCAAATTTTATGATTTAACTCTATCATTACATATTTTCCCATCCCAACTTGGCCTAACAATATGGTAAATAAATAAATAAATAAACAGAAGGATGATAAAGATGGGAATGGGAACAAGATCTGCCTTGCACAAAATTTCACATGAAATTAATGTAGTTTGTTTCATGTATTTATTGACATCAAAGGTATTGTTATGAATTTATGACTTTGAAAATGAGACCAAACATTGAATTCAAATTAAAAATCATTGTCTCATGTTTAGTTAAAAGCATACAAATACATTTGAATTAAAAAATAATAATAAGCAAAAATTAAAACAACTAAATTACGTATTAAAGGGTTATAAGAACCGATTAGTACGTTGATTATTGTTTGCGCATATGTTTTAAATGTATAAACTGAATTTTTATCTAACGTTAATTATTTTTAATTATATTTTAAGTAAACTTTATGAATTTATTATCTAATAAAGATAAAAGAACATGGCTTATAGTATATGCCAATGTCATGCTACCAAAGCAACTCATGATTTTTATTAGCTGGTTTTAGTGTATAGTTTGGTCACAGAGCACTAAAATTCACTGATGATGGTGAATGATGTAAATATATGAGAAATGATTATTTTAGAATATTTATGGAGTAGTTGAAAATTCAAAAATATAAAAACAAAATAGTACTGTGCCATTAATTAAAAATTAAATAAATATGAATTTTGGGAATCCAAGGATAACAAATTTATATTATTATTTTTTTGCTTTGGACAAAAGTCTAAACCTAAAACTTGAATATGAGCTCAATCCATTGCCCATTTATACAATGTTAATTTCTTTTTATAAATTAATTATTTAACAAAAATTCACAGTTTTAGTTGGATTGTTAAAAATTCAAATTTAAGTAGCTTGTTGATTAGTCAAGCTTGAAAGTCCCAATTTTTATTTTTGAAAAAATACACTGTTACATAGTCATCACCACATGGAGGCCATGTTATGTGTGACAAAGGGATTCAAGTTAGGTCTCCAACTCTTTGACCTCTCAAACCCATAAGAAGAATTTGTTAATGACTTACTATATACGTAATCTAAAAACCGACTCTAAAATTTGAAATTCAAGTTTCAAGTCTGTTTGTTTTTCTTCGATTTTGAATTGGAAGGGCATGACTCAAAACCGACTTGTAAGAGGTGTGAGGTTGCATGAATCTCTTCAAAACTTATTGGGTCTTCATTATACGATGTAAATTCGATGAATGCGGGACAAATTTCAAACTCATGTGGATTGGTAGTTGCTACAATACATTTTTCGTAAAAACACGATTTCATGCAATACGAACAAAAACTCAACTTATAAGATAATAAGTGTGATCACATAATTCTAAAAGCTATAAATATTTCCGTGGAAACCCGATTTTACATAAGCGCAAACTCGAGTTGTAATTTAATATAAATTCAATTATAGTGTAACAATTTTTCAAAGAAAAGAAAAAACATGATATTTTACTATACAAGAGAAGAGACATAAATTGGAACACACATTAGTGCCTCAATCATGGAGACTTAATTTGAAAACGAGCAGCACACCTCAGTGGGCCCCAACTCACACCATCATATTCAAACTGTAATTTGTATGTTTGCGTTGCATAAAATAGACGCGATCAAATTTGGAATGAGCCGGATAAACTTACATATTTTACATGTAAAACTCGTAACCCGCACTAGTTTCTAATCGGGCTTTAATTACGTTTTTCTAATTTGAAACTGAAAAAATCAAACTCAAAATCTGATTTGTAAACTCTAGTAATCACAATCAACTACTGACTCACACTCCCTCAATCACATTTGTTCGCGAACCTATCAACAATTCAAAGAGTCGTCATTAGTAGTATACTCAAAATCCTATCAACATTTTTGTATTTGAGTTGTATAAAATAAACGGGCTCAATTTTTAAAACGACTAGGGCAAATAAAATTCACAAGTCACACTCTTCGGATTGGGCTTAAGTTGGGATTTTCAAACTGAATTTGAAAGAACCCGACCCAAAATCGATTTGTCATTAAATTCCTCACCCATTTATCAAAACCGTTCTGAGCCTAACAAGAACTCAAAAAAGTCATTATTAATAGTACTTTGTTTTGAGTCTGGACTCGATAAATCCACATATTTGACACGCAAAATCCATAACCCGCATCTCTTTCCGATCCAACTCGAGCAAACCGAACTTAAAAAAATCCGACCCGAAACTAGAAGATCCACCTTTAGTAATCAGAATTAACGACTGTAAAATAACCCATCAATCACAGCCGTTGACGAACCCATCAGCAACTCCAAAAAGTCGTTATTAATGGTAGACTCTGTTTGAAAATAACACACCCACTCTGTTTCTGCTTCTTCTTCTTTGTTCTCAGTTCTCTTCAATTCTAGAGAGAGAGAGCTCCGGGAGAGAATCGAAATCAACGACTGTATATGAATCAGAGACTCACAGCCGTTGGTGAACCCATCAGCAACTCGAAAAAGTCGTTACTAATTGAAGACTCTGTTTCAAAATTGCACCCACTCCGTTTCGCTTCTTCTCTCCCTTTCTAGAAAGAGAATTTAGAGAGAGAGAGTAAAATCGAGCTCCGGCATTGAAACCGAAAATGGGTTTCTAGAAAATCCAGATTCTGAGCCGAAGACGGAGACGGGTTTCGGTGATTTTCTCGTACTGTTCTCAGTTTGAAAAATCACACACTTCCTCTGTTTCTGCTCACTCTGTTTAGCTTCTCAGAATCAAGAGAGAGAGAGAGAGAAACCGAGCTCCGGTAGAGAATTCGATATGCATTTCTAGAGAAAATCCAGATTCCGAGCTCAACAGAGATGGGTTTGTACCATTTTCTCGTTCCGTTCTTCATTTTCGCCGCACTTTTTTCTCACACACCACCTGTTTGTGGAAATTCCGAGCTGAGAGCTCTCATGGAATTAAAGTCCTCTCTAGACCCCGAGAACAAAATCCTCAAATCGTGGACCGGAGATGGCGATCCGTGCGTTGGATTCGAAGGCGTGAGCTGCACCGAGCACCGGAAAGTGGCAAACATTTCGCTTCAGGGGAAGCAACTCTCCGGCAAGGTCTCGCCAGCGGTGGCGGAGCTGAAATGCTTGTCGGGACTGTACTTGCACTACAATTCTCTGACCGGAGAGATACCGAAGGAAATTGAGAAGCTCACCGAATTGAGTGATCTTTATCTGAATGTGAACAACATTTCTGGGAACGTACCTTCTGAGATCCACAACATGGCTAGTCTTCAAGGTTTGTTGCTCATCATTTGGCTCTGTTCTTGATACTCTGTTCTTGGCAGTTACGTGCTTCAAGATCTGTTCAAAAAATAAAAACTGTGAGAAAATGGAAATTTTATTTTTTGTTTCAAGTACGCGCGAATTTAGATCCAAATTTTCTGACCATAGACATTTTCCACTGTTTTTTTTTTTTTTTTTTTTTTTTTTTTTGCAGTTTTGCAGCTGTGTTGTAACCAATTGACAGGAAATGTACCCACAGAGATTGGGTCCTTGAAGATGCTAAGTGTTGTTGCTTTGCAACACAATAGATTCAGTGGTTCCATACCTTCAAGCTTGGGGAGCTTGATGAAGCTAACGAGGCTTGATTTGAGCTCCAATCAGTTCCTCGGTTCAGTTCCTGCAAGCCTTGCTATGATTCCTCACCTGGAGTTTCTTGATCTTCATAACAACTCTCTCTCAGGACCTGTCCCTCCAGGTGTGTTCCTTCGTTCCATTATCGGTAGAGCTGTCAATTTGAGACACGACACGTGACTCAACACGAATATCGGAATATGACACGATTTAAGTTTGTTGAACTCAACAAACTTGTAAACGTTTCATGTTCGTGTCTGTTGAATTATCTTAGCAGTAGAACTAGCAATTTGAGGCAAGACATATGACTTAAGATGAACACGACACGAATGAAGTATATCTAAACGCTAACATAGTTATAAAAGCGTCGTGTTCGTGTTGAACTTGCGAAATACACCCAACAAATTTACACTAGAGTTGACGATTCAAGTTTTAGGTATGAAAAGAATCGAGTTGAAACGACTTAACCTTAACTGAAACCTGGTCTTACTAGAGGTTTTTGACCCGATTTCATAACTGATCTACACACACTTAGCATAAGAAAGAATGTGAAAACATCAATTCCAATTCGCCTTATCTCTCGTTTAAGACGAAGTTGACACAAACACGACACGACAAGTCGACAACATGATTTTCAAACAATTAGTGTTTGTGTTCAATATCTGAGAGCGTGTGATGTTTATATTTGCCTATATAACACATATTTATGTTGACACATATTGCTAACTCTAATTATGGGTTTGTTGCTTATGTTGTGTTCTTTGCTCATGCAGCTTTGAAGAAAGTGAGAGACTTTCAGTTCAAAAACAATCCGGGTTTGTGCGGATTAGAGTTTGCTGAACTGAGAGCTTGCAATGATCAAAACAACATGAACATAAACAAAATCGCACCTTTTGGAGGAAGCACAAATGCTGAATCTGCAACCAAAGCCATCCCAGAGCCTGTGAACCTCCACGATGCCCGTTGCAGCCAAACCCATTGCTCAGATTCATCAAGCTTTCGCCAAATCGCCCTCGTGGTTGGGGTTGTCACAACTGCAGTTGTGCTCGCAGGTGCCGGGTTCCTCACATTTTCTCAGTACCGTAGAGGAAAACAGAAAATCGCAAGCACAACAGTTGCGAGTACAGCTGATAGTTCTGATGTGAAGGACGTGTACAGTAGAAGCGCTTCACCGCTTGTGAGTCTAGAGTACTCTAATGGGTACCCATTGGCTGATGGAAGAAATGGTGTCGGGTTTTCTCAGGAGTCCTTGCACGACTTCAGGTTCAACCTGGAAGAGGTTGAGTCAGCAACATTGTACTTCTCGGAGGCGAGCTTATTGGGGAGGACCAAATTTTCATCGGTCTATAAAGGGACTCTAAGAGATGGTTCTGTTGTAGCCATTAGGACCTTAAATGTGACAAGCTGCAAATCAGAAGAAACCGAGTTTGTGAAGGGCTTGAACTTACTAACCTCACTGAGACACGAAAACGTTGTTAGTCTGAGAGGCTTTTGCTGCTCCAGAGGCCGCGGCGAATGTTTCCTCATATATGAATTTGCTCCGGGTGGGAATTTGTCGGAATATCTTGATGTAGAAGAAGGAAGCAGCCGGGTTCTCGACTGGTCCACACGAGTTTCTGTCATCAATGGCATCGCAAAAGGTCAGTTTCGGATATTTTCTATCACATTTCAACATGCTTGTGGATGATCTAGTTCTTGTCATGAAAAGTAATATCGTATAGAACAAAACTTAATCTGATAAGTAAATATATGCAGTTCGGGTTTGAGTACAGAAATCATAAAACATATGCTTTACAGTATCTAGCTATTGTCTTAGGAATTGTAACTGAACAATAGAAAGGAAAAAACTACTAAAATGGTCCTTCAACTATCAGGATCTGACCAGTTTGGTCTCTAAACTGATTTTATGCCAAAATGGTCCTCAAACGATTGAAAACCGAACAAAATTGTCACTGAAGTAATTATACGTTAGATAGTAACTCAACAATGGAAAGGAAAAACTATCAAAATGACCCCTCAACTATCTGTATTTCCCAAAGGAAACTATATTAGGCATAAAATAGAATTGAATCTGATAAGTAAATGCAGTTTGGTAGATGATAAACATATGTTGTACGATATATAGTTATTGCCTTAGCAAATGGTAACTGATCAACGGAAAAGGAAAAACTATCAGAATATGACCATTTTACTCCCCAAACAATTGAAAGTGGACAAAAATGGTCAACATCTATGACATCAGTGAGATATTAGTTTCAATCTTCTTGTTAATGCCACATAAGAAAATCTAACGGAAGTTAATGTTGGAGACCATCTTGGTCGGTTTTCAGTAGTTGTGAGACCATAACAGCAAAAATTAGTTCATGAACCAAATTGGTCGGGTCCCTATAGTTGATGGAACATTTTGGTAGAACTGAATCCGACAAGTAAATGCAGTTTGGTAGATGATGAACATATCTGTAGGATATTATATAGTGTATACTTACAGTATAGTTTCTTGTGCTCTCTCCCGACCAGGCATAGAATACCTGCACAGCAGCGATGTGGACAAGCCGGCCTTAGTTCACCAAAACATATCTGTCGAAAAAATCTTCGTTGATGCACAATATAAACCACTAATCATGGACTCCGGTCTCCCCAAGATTCTAGCCGATGATGCCGTCTACTCGGCTCTCAAAGTCAGTGCAGCAATGGGATACCTGGCTCCTGAGTACATTACCACTGGCAAGTTCACTGAGAAGAGCGACGTTTATGCATTTGGGGTCATCATCCTCCAGATCCTCTCGGGAAAACAACAGCTGAGCAGCTCGATGCGAATGGCAGCTGAATGTAGCAGATTCGAGGGTTTCGTGGATCCAAACCTGAAGGGGCTGTTCTCCGAGCCTGAAGCGGATAAACTGGCGAAGATTGCGCTAGCATGTACTCAAGAACATCCAGACAATAGGCCAACAATGAGTGAAGCAACTCAGGAACTGAGCGATTTGAGTGCCACTTGAGGACGGTTAGGGTTTGGTGTAGAGCGCTCCACCTCCACTCTACAAGTGCTTTCCTGAATATCAGTTGATTTTCCTGTAAATCTACCAACCTGCATGCAACTTTGTGTAATAATTTAGCTTCAAAATGTAGAGAAGATGATGATAGTAACTGTATTACCTGTCCAGTCAACTACAAGCGTCGAGTATTTCAAAGAAATTAACTTTCCTCAAATACCTCAAAAACATGTAAAGAACAAAAGGGCATTCGTGTTCAAGTAATTCTTTTTCAAATATGCAACGGTAAGCCGGCAAGCGATCTGATAGTTATTTTCAAGAGTATTTAAGTACAAACTTATTTTCTTCTTTGGAAAAGAAAGTGACGGGAAAATTGAGTACAAACTTATTTTCTTCTTTGAAAAAGAAAGTGACGGGCGAAAAATATCAGATTTGCTGAGGAATTAGCCGTTTTGGTGAACGAAGATGCTAAGCTGCGGGACTATGGTTTCATTGCTCCGGAAACCATTCAGCGGGCCACCATTCGGGCCTAAAAACCTGAATTTTAACATCTTCTTGTCTTTGAATGGTCAATTCCCCCGACCCTTTGAAGGCTTCCTCCAATTGCAGCAGGCCTAGTCCGTGGGACCCAATTGCAGTCGTGACAAACCCAGCATTCTTGCCGGAGGAAGTGTCGATCACCTCAGAGCCTGGACCGACTTTTTGATGAACTTCTGGAGAAGAGCAATGAAATGTATGAGCCAAAGCCAAGATAAAGAATTTTCACACGGTAACATGGACAGGAGAGACTGGTTACCATTTCCGCTATCATCAATAAACTTCAAAGGAACCAATCGCTTGCGAATAACGCCTCGGTGATGTGTACGCGCAATGAACTCTTGACCAACGTAGCATCCCTTGTCAAAGCTTATTGCGTTTAGACCTGCAAAATTGTATTGAAGAGGAATTGCCTCTCCTGAATACAGGACAATAGCAAGTTCAATATTGGTAAACGGAATCGGGAAGCCTAAACTAAAATAAACAACTTAATAAGGAAAATGTTCTATTTTGGTCCCCCAACTATTCATTTTGTTCTGAATTAGTACTCAATTTTTGTTCCAATTTGGCCCCCAACTATGTTATCTCCCGATTCTTATCCATGTCTGATTCAGTAGCGATTTTGAATAATTTTAAGGGGTGAATTGACTTGATTCGGCTGAATCGTATCGGGAACCAGAGATTCTAACGACAATAGACTGCTACAACCAAACTACTTGTTCAAATTCTTGTAGTACGAACATAATTCATGTAAAAACCAAATGTATCCACAGGTAGCAAACCGAAATTTCTAGCTACTTGAGCTCATGGTCATGAATTCGTATAGGCTATGAAAGAGAGTGAGAATCGAGGAGGATAAAGATGTACCTTTCGGAATCTCAGTAGAGCCTTCCGCAACTCCCTTCTGTATTCTCCACAAATTGTAATTTTCTTCAACAGTTTCTTTGTCGGCCTCAACCAGTGGCGCTGTAACAGACGAGCCATTGCATGCTTGATAGTTAGTGCATGACTCATTACAACAAATATAAATAAAAAAAATTGTATACTTACGAGTAATGTTAGATGGAAAAATCCCTCTTAAACCGAGACATTTTAATCTGGGATCCTTAAACCATTGCCAACCAGAGCTATTTCCTTGAGAAGCCGTCATCCCAGAATGATCAACACTGCCACCCCAACCAATGCCAGCGGCGTCGGGTTCTTCCACTGATGAGGACTTGTCAGAAATGTCTGCACCATAGCGCTGCCAGCAAGAGAACTCTCCAGCCACATCCTCGATGTCAACCTTTGATCTCAACCGGTATCTGAAAAAAAAAAGAGTAAAATGTTAAGATTCTAATTTATCAATATACATAGAGCTTACACATGGCATTGAAGCAACTAAAACTAAAAGGAAATTGAACCTCCAAGTCATCAAATTTATAAACTAATTACCTGTACTTATAACATTAAGGAACTCAAACATTAAGGAACTCATGTATAGATACCCATACTCTTGGATCAAATAAAGTTAAAGCAAAAGAACCTGCCCTGTGATTGGATCAAATAAAGACCTATAAAGCACGGACACGTATAGGAGTAACGTATTCATGCCAATTTGTTCCAAATACATGTCAAATACACTGATTTGGTTGAAATATTTATAATAAAAAAATCAAGATTTGTTCACAGATTGGTGTCGATTCACATGAATCTGTTTGGGACGGTAATATGTTTGTTGTTTTGGTCATTATTAAACTCTAAGAAATATGTAAGAGTTTCTACTTGTCCTCGCCGTATAACTAAGACCATCAGTTCGGCGATCCAAGCTTATGTTGAAAATATAACATTTAAGTCATCCTAGGATGTTGTAGAACTAAGATTTCACCTAATCCTATACAAAGCACAAACTGTAAAATATATAACCACAGTAAATTGCCTTAAAAATTTATCAAGGCCAGACCCTAAACTTAGTTCTTAAACCTCTTGAAACCAACAATTTCCACTTCAAAAACAGATCAAAATGACACATTCAGTTCTTAGAAGAACCTCAATGCTGCTTCTCTAACACCCTGTGAACACTACAAAAATGGAAGTTACAAGATTCAACCTCTACATATTTATTATCCCATCAAAATGATTAAACCAAATTACAAGTAAAATTCAAAAACAGATCAAAATGGCACGTTGAGCTCTTGGAAGAACCTCAATGTTGCTTCTCTAACTCCATATACACTCTAGAAAATGTATTTTACAAGATTCCACCTCTACATATTTCCTATCCATCAAAAAAATCAAACCGAAGCAAAATTCACATCCTTGTTTAAAAGCAAATCAAAATGACACATTGAGCTCTTGGAAGTAGCTCAATGCTGCTTTTCTAACTCCTTGAACACTCAACAACAATACATGTACAAGATTCAACCTCTACGTAGTTCTTATCTCATCAAAACAAACAAACCAAATTAGAAGCAAGATACAAATCATTTTTTTTCCGGTCTAATTCCTGAGCGGGCCCGCAAACTCGCGGTAGGCACCTTTAAGCAGTTGTACCACACTCAGACTAATCCTCATTCAAGGGTAAGTCACAGTTAAAGCTCATCCCTATCCCTCTCCTCAGGGGTGTGTTGAGCGTTGAGCGGGATCGAACGCAAGCGCTCGCAACCTGCGCCATTACCCTTGGGTAAATCCATATCATATTTTCTCTTCAATAACAGATCAAAATGACACATTGAGCTCTTGGAAGAAGCTCAATGCTGCTTCTCTAACTCCATGAACACTCAAAATAGAAGCAAAATTTCACATCCTTCCATGCAATACTAATCTAACAACCAATCCAATCCAATCCAAACAAAATAAAAACACCAAAAACATAATCTTTTTACAATTCAGAAATTAAAAAGCACTCACTTTTTGAAGGTCGCCAAGAGCTCGTCGAGCACAGTAGCATCCACATCCGCCAACAACTCGAACTGCTCATTCGGGTCGGATCCGGGACCCGACCCGGTCCGATCAAGCTTCTCCTCCGCCATGGCAGGCTTATACAGAATCAGATCGTACAAAAACCTCCCCTGAGGAGTCAGCAACGCCGCGTACATGGGCGGCGCCGCCAAGGCGGCCATATTGGGTGTGGCCAGATTCGACGCACCCTCCGTCACCGGTTCACAAAACCTCCGCACATCGTTCGTCAACAGACCCTGAAGAAATTTCACGGTGTCCGGTCCACGGAACCGGATCACGGACCGGGACTTGAGGTGCGAAGCCAACGGACCGGCATTGTCGAGCTGGGTTTTGGGGCTGTGGTGGATGGTTCTGTAGGAATTGCGGAGAGAAGCTCTGAGACGATTCATGCAGTGCTTGTTTTTTGCTTGGGACGATTCGAAAATGGCTTCGAATTGGGTTTTGGGTGTTTGTTGAAGGAGAAGGGTTGTGGCGGTTGCGATGGAAATTGGGTATTGGACACGTTGCTCCGATGGTCGTTGGTTTCGCCACGTGAGCTGAGAGATTGTGTCGTTGCGCTATTGCCTGCTAGGTGTTCGACGAAAGTCCTGAATGAGTCTCGGAACTGTGTGGTGTGAGCTCGAGTTGGAGGAGGGAGACTGTTCTTGGGCCAGACTATGGGCCGGTTGGGCTTTCAATTACAATATGTGAAGCCCAATATTAGTGTTCACATTTTTTATCCACTCTTAGTTGGTTGTCTCACTGAGTGAAAAGACACGTTAGAATTGGCGAAAGACAATACAATAAAATAAAAATATGTGTACTTTTTTGGCTCGCGGTATGTATTGTCAGGTATTAGTGTCGTACCCATGTGTTAGGGTCAAATATGTTGAATTTCACGGCTCCTCGTAGTTGACTTGTTGATGAAGAACTGCAAGGCTTCAATGAATTAGTTAATTATTATTGAGTTTGTTACCAATACATAAAGTTGAAAATTCATGTCTCAACACACAACGTGACATAAGTTACACAACACAAATTAAGCACGTTTAGGTTCATAAATGTTTTATTTGTTTCGTGTTTGATACTTAACACATTTAATAATCATGTCAAAAAACAAGTCCATACCATGGAGTTGTTCTTAATTGTATAAATAGAATAAGAGTGAGATCTTTTATTCACATATATATATATACACATGTTGTCTAATGTGTATTAATTATTGAGCAGGTAATGAAAGGAGTCCAAACTGGGAAAGAAGGTTGGAAATTGCCATTATTGAGCAGGTAATGGCAATTTCCAACCTTCTTTCCCATATTTGACAAAACTGATATAAAACTTATATAAGATAATTGATAGACATTTTACTCTATATTTATAATTATAGAATGTTTTAATTTAAAGATGAATAAAATGAGTAACAGTTGACTGATATACAAACATAAGTAGACTTGCTCTAGATGCTCATATCAGCCTCAAGTAGATACTGGGTTTTTGTGAGAAAACCTCGGCTCGTACTCGCCCAAAGTGGGTTAAACAACTTGAGTCTCCATTCGTGCTTGACTTTCTCGCGAGCTGACCTAAACAGGTTTGGTTTACACGACTCGAATACACAAATTTTGTTTCGTTAGTGTTTTAACTCAATTATGTTCGAGTTCTTGTTCGTTTCACCATACGAAAATGGGACTAAATTGGAACATGATCTAGAGTTGCAATTTAAATTCACATGTTTCGGAATTCGACCCGCACTTTTATAGATTTTGGTTAGAAAATAGACCCGCGATACTTTTGGGCCGGATATGATTTATCGTGTTTTTTTTTTTTTAAGCAACAGGTGGAGAAACCCTGTTTGCGAGCCCAAAGTTCCCCTTTCTATTTACAGAAGGCGGGTACTAATGTTTTCAGGACCTAAGTCCCTAGGCAGGTGAAACCAGCCTGAACCTCCAAAAGTGGTCTTTAACACCACCGCTACCAAGTACATGGCTGCCTTACGACGCTCCATTTGGTAGCTATATGATTTATTATGTTAAAAAGTATGATTCGGAGCTGATAACTTGTGTTTTTAATGTGAACCTGCGACTCAAAACCTTCACCACTTATAAATAACCGAACTTTAAAAGTCAATCCAAAATTTGAATTATCAGCTCTGTCTATCAACCATCAAACACATAAACATGATTGATACGTGGAAACGCTATACAAGAAGAGACTTTCTTGAGCAAAGACATAAATAGAACTGTTTTAATCTTTAAACATATGAGGAATATGGGCCTGATATTGGGCCTTTTAATGACTCCTTATATCCACTATTGGCTCATGCTTTGTGTTCAGGCCCAGTATTATTCACCGGCCCTTTTTCATTATTGGGCCGGAACAAATACTAAAGAACCATACAGTTTTTTATTTTTATTTTCTAAATAGTTTTGGTGTGTGTTGGGTGGCTACTCAGGCAGGACCATTTCACATTATTAGACTTATCCAAAATATTAAAGAGACTTTATTGTGCAATTTTGTATTGAGACTTGTGAGATATTGTCAACTATAGTTATCAATTTTGATATGAATATATAAGTATTTCGGTCGAACAAAATAGATTCAGTTTTTAAGTCTGATCGAACAAATACACAGTAAGTTTGTACTAAAAGTTAGATATCGTAATTCAGATTTCGAATTAGATTTGTTCCAAGTTTACGTTAGAAATGTTAAACTATTTTAAAATGGTATGGATTTCGAACGAATTAGTATTTTGCATGTAAACTTTACGGATTCGTGTGGATTTACTCAACCCAAAAATTATTATATCTTTTTATACATCCAGAACCCATAAAAATGTGAACAATTTTTGGATGCATGCATGTTCGGCTTCAAATTGTCTATTTTACTAATTTTTTTAAAAGTCCAATTTGGTCCTTAATTTTCTCATTTGAATCCAATTTGATTCATAAACTTTGTTTTAATCTAAATTAGACTCTAAATGTGACTGAATTATTTTGTTGATGTGACAGTCCAACTGTATTAATTGAAACTCAATTCGAAAGGGGTGCAAGTTACCGGTTTCAAACTAAATTTGAAATTTGGCATGTAAAATATGTGAATTTGTTTGGTCCGACCCGACTCACAAATAAATCAAGTCTATTTTATATTATATAAACACGTTAAAATGTAGATCGAAATTTTAGTAGTCATGGCTTCAAATTCAAATTGTCCCCCTTGTTAGCTATTGGGAGCTATTTTGTGGAGGTTGTTTTAAAAATTATATCATTTTATTCGAGTTGGGCATGGCTAACAATAGTGTGGAACACCTTTAAAATAGTTATATAATTAGCTCTAGTACATTTATTTAAAATAACAATAAAAACATGTTATACATGATATTGCAACTAGAAAAAATGTGATTTAACTAGATTAAGAATTAGGGTTTGTGCCTCTATTTTTTTTCTGTTGTTATGGTTTGATTTAAATTAATAAATTATTAAGTTTTATATTAAAAAAAGTGATTTTATGCAAATTTTATAAAATTTTGCCATTAAACTGACCATATATATAGAGAGGAAAAGGAATCTAAACCAAGTTTTTTTTGGCTT